>PVIY010032810.1:0-28647 GCA_004026745.1 Myrmecophaga tridactyla
CACCTGTCCCTGCAGAGAACCCTGGACATGGGAAGCACTCAACGTCAGCCCAGATTCCCTTCCCATATCATTGGGTCCCAGGCTCAGGCCCTAGACACCTCGGCTAGGAGGGCTCAGCTGAAGCCAGCAGCTCTAGGTCAGTTAGCCTCACTCAATCCCCCCAAACTCCTCTGCCCAGTGCCCATTTTGTCAAATGGCCAATTTGCTAATGTCAACTCACCAAGAGTCAGTCCCTATCTGCTAAACATGCTAGAGATGAACAACCTTTAAAACAAGTTTCTAGTAAATCATAGATTTGGGAAACTGGTCACCATGGCATAATGGACTCTTTGGCAAACTGGCTGCATCCCAGGCTGAGGGAGGGGTCAATCCTGTCCCTATCTGGCAAGTGGGAGTGGGGTGGGGGCCTTTACCAGTTGCTTTGATCTGGAACTCAGTTCCCAGCTCACTGTTCTCCCAATTCCCACCACAACCTGCCCATGCAAAAAAAAAAAGAAAAAAGCATACCAATTCCCACTGCAAGACCGCTTGACAAGGGGCCTCTACACCATACCATACACACACAAAACAAGAAAAATATTTTAATTGTAAAACTAACTTGAGGGAGGGGAGGGTGCGGCTGCAGTGACGGGGCAGGAACCTGACTTGCTAAGCAGTGGTTCTGCACCCAGTGCCACCCCGCAGGGCAGGTGGGGAAAAGGGCCAGAGTGTTATAAAATGACAATATAAATAGATTTCTAGAAAAGAGGAGGCTGCCCAGGTGCAGTAGTCATTTTCTGCAGAGGCTAGGGGTGGGTGGAAAGCCCTGACCCCTGTCCCCCATCCATCCACAGAAAGAGTGTATGGGGGAAGGGAAAGGCCACTCTTCAGACATTCACGGTCCACCCCCATAATGGCTCAGGATGGGGAGAGGGGGTTCTATGTTAGCGTCTCAGAGACACCCACCTGCAGGCTGGAGGACAGAGTAGCTGAACTGTCCACACATGCGTGCACACACACACACACACACACACACACTCGCAACTCTTTTGTAGTGTTCTTTTCACCCCTGGTGCCCCCTGCTACAGATTTCCAGTGATGAGAGGGCCACCTATTCTTCCTGGAGACAGGAAGCACAGCTGAGGGCCTGTCCAGGAATGGGGTGGAGTTTCAGGAGCCTCACTTGCTCCCAAGAGTCCCTGTGATTTCTTTAAGTCACAAATCAAAGCTGGAGTTCAGTAGTAGGTCCCAGAGGGCGGTGTCACATGGAGTGTCTCTGGGATGAGGAGGAGCAGGGCTGGCCCCTCCTGGCCTCCGATGGGGCAAGGTCGCCCAAGGGGCTCTTTGGTTCCGAGGTGGGGCAGCTAGGCCTCATCTAGTGCGGTTCTGGCGCATGAGGGGCACGATGCTGGAGGGGGGCCCCGCCTTGGCCAGAAACGGGTGCTTCAGCAGCTCGGCTGCCGTGGCCCGCTGTGCTGGGTCCCGCACCAGCAGGCGATCCAGAAAGCCCTTCAGGGAGGGGGAGACCTGGGGTGGAAGAGGTGGAGAGAGGGTCAGGTCATGCACTGTGAGGCCTCAGTTTCCTCCTCTGCCAAATGAGCTGACAGCACTGAGAGCCCAGGGAGGGGTCAAATCATGGGGTTGGGCCCCTGCCCTGAACTCAGCCTAGCTGTGTGCACTCAGCCAAGCAGCCCAAGCTCCTCTGTGCCACTGGTGCTTGTGCTGCTCAATTCCTCGTATGAGCCGCTTACACAGACCCAGAGGGGCAGGTTAGGTCCAGCACACAGTAAGCACTCGGCTCTCAAGAACCGTCGGTGCCCCAGGCCCATGCCCACCCACCGCTCTGCTTGGAGACAAGGCTGGGGGATGGCTGACCCCCTGCCTGCCTGTGCCCCTCACATCACCCGTGTGCGAGTGGGGCCGACCTTGTGCAGGTTCTTCAGTCGGGGTGGCAGGTTGTCCCGAATCATCTTCATGGCTTTGAGGGGTGGCTCATTGAAGTAGGGGGGCTCCCCGTCCACCATCTCGATCACCATTACACCCAGAGACCAGATGTCCACCTGAGGTGGGGGGAAGGTGGTAGGGCTGAGCTGTGAGGATAGGCCTGTCCTTGGCATGGGAAGGGGGAGCCCCAGCAAGAGGTGGCCCAGTTCTGCCCCTTTGCTCCTGGAGTGCTCAGACCCAGAACAATCTCTCTCACACCTGGCCTGCCAGACACCCATGCCCTCCTTGTCTCTACCTCCTCTTCCAGAAAGCCTTGGGAAGGGCAGTTCTGTTGTTCCGCCCTGCCCCCCCACCCCCCAGCACCCACCTTTCTTTTGCTAACCTCGCTGTCAATCATGTAGCAGCCAGGGTTGGGTCAGTGGCTGAGGCTGCCCAATCAGCACAGTCAGGCCCAGTAATTAGTTCAGGAGCAGGCACATGACCCAACCTGAGCCAATCAGAGTTTTGGCTCAGAACTACTACTCTATCAATAGTAAATGAAGGAATGAATAAATACCCTCTCTTTCTTTTTCTTTTCTTTTTTTTTTTTAATTTGCATATGGGCAGGAGGCACCAGGGATCGAACTCCAGACCTTCAGCAAGGCAGGTCGGAGCTCTGCCTGCTGAGCCACGGCAGCCGCCCCACCCTCTCTTTCTTTTAGCCTAAACTTGGGTACCTCCTCATCTATGAAACCATCCCTGGTGACCCATTCCCAAACTGAGCCCCGCATCAACCCCTGCACCCCTGCTGTCTCAGCTCGATGCAGTGTCAGCCCATGCTGATAGAGGGATGACAGGGCCAGGCCTGGGCTCACCTCGGGCCCATAGGGAAGGCGGGAGATGAGTTCCGGGGCCATCCAGTAGGGCGTGCCCACCAGCGACTTCCTCCGCGGCACTTCCTTGCTCACCTGGGCGCAGAACCCGAAGTCTGACAGCTTTACCTGGGGCCCGGCCAAGGCAGAAAGGTCAGAGGGGCCAACACAGTGGAAGGGCAAGCCAGGGGTCCACCTATTTAGTCCCTGACCACTTACATGTCGAGTCCCCACTATGCAGGCCAAGGTCAAGGCCTGGGCCTGGAACCATACCGTGGATGGCTCTGCTGCCTATAACTGTGGGCCCTAGGAACACACCATCTGTCCCTGACAGTACCTCCCAGGCCAGCTAGCTCTAAGGCCTTCACTGTATCAACTCCCAGTGGCTGCACCATGAAGTCTCTGCTAGCATCCCTGTAGTTTCTGATTCTCCCCACCAGGCCAGGAGGCTGAGGCCATCCCCACTCACACATGAGGAGGCTGAGCTCAGGCAGGACCTCAGGACAGTAGGAGGGTGCCAGCTCGCTGCAGGCCAGACCTCTGTTATGGGGATGGGGACGAGGGTGGGCCCCATTCCAGAGGGTGACACCAGGAACCTCACTGGGCCCTGTGTGGACCAAACCTGAGGGGGAGACTCAGGCACTGGGAGCCAGCAGCTGCTCCAGGGTTCCTAGAGAAGTGTCCTGAATCCCACAGACACAAGGGCTGGGCAAGGCCTGGGACCCCACTGATGGCATGACCAGAGCTCCCCGAGGACCCTGGAGTGCTACACAAGGAATAAACAAACTTCTGCTCCTCAAGCCACTGGATTTGGATCTGAGGACCAAAGCTTCCCTTGATGAACGCAGGGGGCATGGTGGGAGGTGGGGAACAGCCCTGTATCCTCAGACCTACTCCTTACCCGGCCGTCGTGGGTCAGCAGGATGGAGTCACTCTTGATGTCCCGGTGGATAACGCCCTGGGCGTGGAGCACAGACAAGGCCTGCAGCACGGCCAGGCACACAGCGGCAATCTGCTCCTCGTTCATCCTGTGTGGGGTGGGGGTGAGCCACGATCCACAGGGCCCCACCTGGGGGTTTAGGGGACATGGCCCCACCCTGGGAACTCTAACAAGGATACAGTCTTGCCCTGGGGGTCTGAGGGTCTCTGGTCCCACACCAAGGGGTCTGCAGGGGGCACCATGGTGGAGGTCTGAGGGAACATGGCTCTGTCTAGTCAGTACCTGGTGTGGGTGACGATGTCAGTGAGGGCACCTCCCTCCAGGAACTCCATTACCACCCAGAGTTCATCCCCCACCAGGTAGCTGTTGTACATCTCCACCACGTGCTCATGCTGGTGGTCCCTCATGATCACCACCTGGGCAGGGGGGAGGGGATCAGTAGGGGGAAGGAGGTGGAGGGAAGGCCACCTGCCCTGTCTGCCTCCTAGTCCAGCCTCGGCATAGGCTGGACACTCTGCAAGCCCGGTGCCACCTCTCTCTTGCCCATTGAGATCACCCTGGACGGCCCTGACTGCCAGATCTGACCAGACTGCAAAGCCGGCTTGAGGCCTGCTGCCTCTGGGTTTGCTCCAAATAAAAACACCTTATTTGCTGCTCCCAACCCCCAAGTGGCCCTGGTCAGGTGTTGGGAGAGGGCGATGGGAACAGGATCTAAGCAGACGGCTGGGATAAGAAGGACAAGCATTATTAGCCACGGTGAAAATAAAAGGTGGGGAAGGAAGGAGGTACAATTAAGATTCTGGGGTGAAGGCTGGGAGTGGCGGTTGGGGGCAGGAGGCCTGGGGGCAGAGGTGGGGGTGGGGGGCAGGAAAAGGAACAGCACTTACAGGTAACCACGTTAAGAAGATTGTGGTGTGGCTGGAACACTATACTACGGGGGAGAGGGACTGCAAGGGGCGGATGAGGAAGGGCTGATGAAACAAGAGCCAGAGCCTGTACAACCTCAGGTCTCATGTCCTCGTGGGACTCCCACATGGGTCCCCAGGGGCTTCTCACAACACAGATTGCTCTCTGAGGAAGAAGCCCAGGAACCTGCCTTTAGTTCAAGCTCCCTGGCAGGGAGGTCACCAATAGCCAAAATCCCGAGGCTGGACAGAGCCCACTGCCTCAGTGACAAGCACAGGGGCCAGGACCTGATCCTGAAGGCACTGAGGGGTGGTGCAGGGCTTTGTAAAGGTGGGTGAGGGCGATAGGCAGATGTGGGCTTTAGAGTGGAGGTGATATGGAGAGGACGTCCCGGAGGGGAGGCCAGGGCAGGCCCCTGGAGGATGGTGGGCTGTCCAGGGAGGGGGCAAGAGTGGGTAGAAATGGGTTGATGGGCTGGGGTTAGGGGAGAGAAAGGGGCCAGGAATGGGGATAGAGCCAGAGGCACGGTCAGGATTGAGGCAGGAACCTTAAACTGGAAAGTGAGGAGAGGAAAAAGAGGCCAGAGCCCAGGCCTTCAAAGGCCTTCTCTCTCCTACACCCCCACAGGGCCTGGCCTCGGAAAGGCCACCCCTAAACCACCTGGGATGATAGGTGGGGACAGAGAGGATGGCAGCAGGGCTGTGGCCACCCACCTCATTGAAGAGCAGCTCGCGCCTCTGCTGCTTGCGCAAGTCCATCTTCTTGACAGCCACCAGCTTGCCAGAGCTGCGCACGGTGGCGATGCACACGATGCCTGTGGAGCCCTCGCCGATCTTGATGAAGTTGTCCAGGTAGGAGCGAGGATCACCAGGGTCCACGACCAGCTGCAGGGCAGCCCGGAACTGCTCGTGGGATACCCGCTGGGGCTCCCGTTGGGGTGAGCGGAGGCCAGGGGGCCCAGGGACAGCAGGGGCAGCAAGGGCATGGGCTGGAGGGCCCAGCTGGGGTTCAGAAGCATGGGGGCCCAGCACTCCAGGGCTGGGGGTACCACGGACTCGAGTTGGGGGCCGGGAGGAGGAGGACTGGGGGGCAGCCAGGCCCCCTGCTGATGGCCCATTGGGGGCCATGTCCTGAGGCTCCCCCTGGAACAGAAGAGAGAGGCGGCTGTCAGGGGAGGGGGCCAGAGGTCCAGCTCTGGAGGGGTCCCGGCTGAGGGACAGACACACGAGTGGTCAGAATGAGAGATGGACGGTGGGCTGGGAATGGGCTGGAGCTGGTGGGTGGCAAAGGGGGAAGCAATGGGAAGGGGGAGAGAGGAGGTCCAGGGGTGGGAGAATGGGTTACCTGGGCACCCCGGGATGGGTGGTCTGTATCAGCCCGCGGGTAGGTGTTAAAGGGCCGGCCAGCTGCCAGTTTTGCCCCGCTGGCCAGACTGGCAGGCTGAGGGGAGCTGACGTTGGGCCCAGAGAGGGGGCGTTTGTCCCGGGAGGACTCCTGGGTCCCCCCTGAGCCCTCCCTGGAAGACTTGGGCCTCTTCTCCGGCCCCACTCGCCGCTTGTCACTGCTTCCGCCACCTGCCTCGCTCCGACTGGCCATCCGGCTCCTGCCACCTGCCTTCTCTGGACCCCCTCTAGCCGTGGGGAGCTGTTCCTCAGGCATCCCGTTTTCCTGGCGGGCCCTGGCAGGCGGCGGTGGGCTGTCTCTCCGTAGGGAGTTGGAGCGTGTCACCGACATGTTCTCAAACTCGTCGAGCAGCAACGTGAGGGCCCCATCCTTGGCGCCTTTGCTGCCACGCACAATGGTCTGGGGTCCGGGGCAATGGCAGGGTGGGGTGGGCAAGGAGGAGGAGTACACAGGATGTGCATCCAACACATGGGGACAGGACAACACAACACAACACACACAGAGACAAGACAGAGACGAATGAAGAAATGCCATGGGGTGATAATGGGGATGGGCAGGGAGGAGCAGGACCAGGGAGGCCCTGCAGCCCCCGTCCCCAACCAAGAAGCTGGTGCAGGAGGGGAAGCTGTGACCCTTCGGTTGGGTGGCCCCCTGAGAAGCATCCCCCAACCCCTATGTCTTGCCTGCGCCCCAGGCTGGGCAGCAGTTTCTGCCCTGTAGGGTGGAGGGGAAGGAGGGCAGTGGCCAGCCCACCCCATAAGCAGCTCTGGAGAGCTGCAAATTATAAGATGCTGGGTTCACGAGGGCCCGGCACTTCCTCCTCTGCAGGCCTGCCAGCTGTTAACTCCAAACAACAGCTCTCTGCTCCTCTGGAGGTCAGTGTGGGGTACAGAGAGTCAGAAAGGCCTGGACCCAAAGAGAGGGCAAACAGAGCCCTGGGAATGGGTGGCAAACACAAATGCCCAAGGGGGACAGGTAGAGTACAAAATGCACCCCAATCCATCCAGTCCTCACCCTCCATAGCCACCACCCTGATTGTGACTGTGGTCACCCTCCCCTGGAACTCTGTCCAGGGCTTTTTTAGCCCCCTCCCCCAAACTCCACTCGCTCATTCGACTCCAGCCATATGGGCCTCCTCACTGAACCTCAATCACCCAAGTACCTTCTACTGCAGGGCCTCTGCACTCTCCGCTTCCCTCCTTCAGGTCTTTGCTTAAAACTCACCTTCTTAGTGAGGCGTTTGCCGACTACCCGCCATCTAACATGCCAGCCTCAGCACCTCCATCCCCTTTTCCTGCTTTATTTTTCTCTAGAGCACTTCAAACCCGCTGTTCAGTGCCTCCCTCATGAATGCGAGACTGTTTTGCTTCTCTCTGTTTCTGCTCCTGCCCCATCACAACATTTTGTAGAGTGTCCAGTACACAGAAGATGCTCAATAAACATTTGCTGAGTGAGTAAGTGAGTTGGGCTGGAAGGAGGTTGAACTAAGCAGAGAATATGACACCCGGTGAAAAAGTGCTCCACTTCACACAGGAGAGGGCTGCCTCTAATGTGCAGGAAATATTTCATCAAAGCTATCTATAGGCCCCAGTGTGTAGCCCATCCCTGCCACTTGTCCCTCCTGGCCCAGGGGCCCTAGAGAGGGGTTTCAAGCCAGGTAGACACATGTACAGACTCTGGTGTGAGAATAAGAGTCGAAAGGGCACTGGGGTTTGGGGGAGGGCCTGAGAGACTTGGGGAGATGCGAGGCCAAGAGGACCAAGCCAAGCAGCCGTGGAGCCCCAGGACAGTGCTAATCCATGGGCCCCTCTGTGTGAGTAGGGACAACGTGTCCCTTCCTTCTGCCAGATGCAGCCCCAGGCAGGTCATGGCTGGGTGAGGCAGGGGCTAGATTTTAGGAGATGCCCTTGTCTGGGCCCAACCTACGCACTGTGCATGGGCAGCCGTGGGGGTCCTGTGGGGGATGTAATGGGCAGCTAGAGGGGCTTGCGAGCAAAGGAGAGCACATACCCAATCAGAGCGGGCAGGAGCCACTCAGCTCCAGCTGATTTAAGAGAAGCCAGAAACAGAGATTCGGATGTGAAGTTTCTTGCTTTTTAAGCAGTGGCAAAGCATTCAAAGTATTCAAAACCACCCTGCCTGGGATACGCAGAACACTCAGTGAGCCCCAGGTTGAGAGCTCTGGTGGGGAGTGCCTGAACCTAGGGTTTGCTGGTCTCACTGACATCCAGGGAGGGCCGTGCTCCATGCCAAGCCCAGCTGGACTCCGGGAGAGATGAGTCAGCCACAAGCCCATCCCTGGTGTGGAGCTTCTGGCACACCCATTCCACCCACTCGGAAACCTGGCCCTGTTCCCACTGGCTCACAGCCCTTTCTGGTTCTGATTGCCCTGGGGATAAAGTCCACAAGGCTGGCTTCACAAGGCCCAGCATGGGCTCACCCTGTGACAGAATCAGACCTTGGTTTAAATCCTCTCTCCCATTTTGTTCAATTGTGGCAGGTAAAAAAGTTAAAAAAAAAAACCTAACCCCAGTGCTTCACATGAACCATTTCCTTCTTCCAATAAAACCCATGCCCCTACTGCTCCTCCTGTACAGCCCGTGGGGCTCATTTCAGGTGTCCCCTCCTCCACACGATGCTTCCCCCAGCCTCCGGGCTCCCCAATCCAGGTCTGACCACTTGGGGCCGTCAAATGTCTGGGGAGGGTCTGTGCCCCCGACTGGAGTGGGAGCTCTTTAAAGGCTGGGCCTTGTGGGGACAGGAGCACAGGGCTCAGGGCCTAGGGTCAAGTGTGGGGTTAAGGGCTAAGGGTTACTCAGATTGGCTCAGTATGGGGTGAGGCAGCAGTGGAGGGGCCAGCCTACCTTGGGGGCCCCAGGCTGGATGGAGGTGATGCAGGCAGGGTCAACCAGGGGCTTGGGCCGCCGTGCAGACTCCTCGATGAGGCTCTGCCACTGGCGAGGCAGCCCTGTGAACTTCTGCTCATGCTGGTCGAAGCCCGTGTGCACGCGGTGCTCAAAGTTGGATGGTGCTGAGATCTCTACCCGCTTCTTCTTCTTCCCAAACATGGCGCTGAGGGCCTCAGCTTGGTAAGGGCTGAGACTTGGGCTCCTATCAGTGGGCCTGTGGGGGGGAACCACCCAGCTGGGATTAGGCCCTTTTCCAAAACTCACCATTCCATTCCTCCTCTGTCTCTGACCTGGTCCTGTCCATCCTCATCTCCCTCCTGGATGGTCACAGCCATTTCCTAGCTGTTTCCTGGCTCTCGGATCCCCGAGGAACACCTGAGTCCAGCCACACCTCTCCTCTGCTCAGAACTCCCCTGGCCCACGAGGCCCCACGTGCTCTGCCCCCGTCACCTCTTTGCTCTCATCTCCCTCTCACTGGCTTTCATATCTCAGGGCCTCTGCACTAGTGCTTCCTCTAGATGCCCAGTGGCTCCCTCCCACCTCCTCTCCATTCTCCATGTGGCCAGTGGGCCCTTCCAGACCACCCCAAATAAAAGAGTCCCCACTGTCCGAATATCATGTCACCCTTCACATGAAGGGTGCTAGGAAATTCTCTTGTTTGTTCTCGTCTTACTACTTCAGTGGCTCCCTGACCCTCCACAATGGTCAGCTCCCCAGAGCCAGGTCTTGTCTGCCCAGGCAGGGAGCCTGGCACACTGTGTATGCTTGGTGAACTGTCAGTTCAAGTGCCTGGAACCCTCCACACTGCCCCTGGCCAGTGCGAGAATGTTGCCTCCCTTCAGACCATTCAACATCCACTTGGCAAGTGGTCACTGAGGCCTGTCCCTCAGCGTGGCACTCTCATCTTAGAGATGAGGAGGGAAGTGTCTCATCAAGGACACCCAGTGAGTGAATACTTGATAAGAGACAGGACCAGACACAACAGTCCTTGTCCTGAAGAGTGTGGTCCCCACATGAACACTTAGCAAAGTCAATGCCCAGTGAGAGCTGGTAAGGCCAAAGGGGAGAGAGGCGCACACAGGGAGACTAGACCCAACAGAAGGAAGGGGAGCCAGATGGCAGAGTACAAGCCCCTCTCTGACATTCATGGCATGTGGTTTCACAAACTCTCTGGGCCTCAGTGTACGCACTGTAAAACAGGAATCAACGTTGAGTCTTCCCCCTTGGGTGGCTGGAGGGTAAAATGAGTTGATGCAAGCCAAGGGATCAGCCAGGGTTAGACACAGAGCAAGGGCCAGGCCAGCGCTTGGGACTGTAACCATCGTGCTCGCCTCCATCAGTGCCTGGGGGAGGAGGCCCATCCGGCTCCCCTGCCGGGGGCCCTGCCTCCACTGTCCCACATGTGGGCCCTGGGGACACACACCTGGTCTGATGCTGGCTCTGCTAGAAGTGCCCTCGAGCAGGTGACGGCTCCTCTCTGTGCTTTGGATTACTCATCTGTAAAATGGGAAGAAAAAAATGTCTGTTCACTCACTCAACCATAACTAACCATTGGGCCTCTTTTGTGCCCTGCCCTGGGGACACGGTGGTGACTGAGACAGCCTCTGACCTCACGGAGCTCCCATACCAGTGGGGCAGACAGACCTGTTCCCAAACAGTGACGGCCCAGATGGTCAGGGCTGGGAATAAAAGGAGGCTTCCCAGAAGAGGGGGCACAGGTGAGCTGAGGCCCAGGGGAGGAGAAAGGTACTGGGCAGGGCTTTCTGTCTCGCTCCTGGCTGACACCCCAGACCCTGTAGCCGTGGCTGGCAAATTCAGGGAGTGTATGGTCCAAGCACACGCTGACCCAACTGTGGCCAGGACAGGGCCATTCCATGACCCTTTTCCATGACCCACCAACCCCGAGTTCTCCCCAGGTCCTTTCCTGTGGTAGCAGCTTAGTGAGGCAAAGACACCACCCCTAGCCCAGAGGTTGGACCATCAGTGGGTAGCCAACCAGGGGAACCGGTTTGGCAGTGGAGCCCAGGGGAAGCGGGTGGGGACTCCAGACAGCCAACCTGTCTGACTGGCAGGGTGGCCAGAGCCAGGCCGGCCAAGGCTCCTCGCACTGGCCCAGGTTTCCTGCCTGCTCTGGGGCCCAGGTCACCTAGACATTGTCCTTTATTCTGCCCCTGACCAAGCCAGGAGTCCCTTCAAAGCTGCTCCTGAATCCAGCCCCTGCACAGTATCCACACCCCCATCCCAGACTTCCAGCCCTGACCCTCCAATTCCTGGCTCTAACCCACCCTGCTCCCTCTCCAGACTTCTCTGCCCTCAGCTCTCCGACTTTCTAGTTTCAGCTCCAAGGCTTGTCCCTACACCCCCACCCCCATCTCCCACCCTTCCCTGCTCCATCACCCCAGATCTGCGCCCTATGTCCTATTATCTCCTCTCTTTCTTCCCAGATGTCTCCCCTTCTGAATCTCACCTTGCCCACCCAGTTCCCCTCCCAAAACCCTGGGCAGGAATCAGATAAGTCATGTAACTCATCACTAAATTCGGGGGGGCAGGCAGAGATCCCAAGGCAGGAGAGGCTTAGGATCAAGATGGGGTAGGCAGGTGGTAGTGTGGAAGGAGGGTATGTAATTCTGGAAGCCAACCTCGTAAGTAATCATGCATGTATATGTGTGAGTGTGTATGTGGGATTCCCACATGGTGGTCTGCCTCCCCACCCTCCTACAGATCAGACCCCCACATAAACTCCCAAGCCATCTCTGTACTCTGCAGTTACTCCCCTCTCCTGTGTGACCCAGCAGGGGAAGGGGGTGGAGGGGCACACCTCCGGATATTTGCTTGAGGCCCGCTTCCCTCTGGGTACTGCAGGGAGGGAAGGACAAACAGAGGAACTGACCATGTTTATAGTGACCAGGCAGGGGCCCCACCCTGGGCCTTCCTCCAGGCAGCTCCAAGCACCGTTGGCTCCTCCACCAGGCCTTCCCTTCTCACAGGTCCCTCAAGGGGGACACAGAGCTAGGGGAGAGGAGACGGGTTTACGAAGGAACAGATGCTGGCAGGTGGTCCCAAGTGAGCTCAGACAGTTCAGAGCTCAAAGCCCTGGCTTTGCTGCTATGCACTGCAGAGACCACACTACCTACATCTGTGAGATACGATGACCCAACCCACCCTAGCCAGCTCACAGCATGACCCTGGGCTGGCAACTCAGCCACTCTGTGCCTCAGCTTCCTCCTCTGTTAAAAGAGGGATCACAGCACCTGCTTCCTAGAGCGTTGATAAGGAGTCAAAGAGAACAGAAAGCACTGCTGGGTCTGGCCCAGAAAGAACCACTGGGACTGGAAGCCAGTGCAAACAGCAAGATTGAACACGCACACAGTAAGTGCTTGATAAATGTCAGTCACCATCTGTAGCAGTGAATGCTTACTGAGTAACTGCTGTGTGCTGGTCCCTATTCTGAGCACTTACTCAGGTACATTCATTTAGTCTGAACACCTGGCCCAAGAGGAAGGTCATCATGAGTCCCATGACAGGACAAGAAAAATAAAGCACAGAAAGGGCAATGACTTGTCGAGGTCACCCAGTTTGGGTGCGGCAGGCATCAAAATCCAGGCCTGCCTGACCCAGAGCAATATGCCCTAAATTAGCTCACAGGAACACGAGCAGGAACAACCCCAAATGATAACAGTAGCAGCTGCTGTGGGATGGGAACTCTCGCACCATGCCCATTTCACAGATGGGGAAACTGAGACCCAAAGAGTGAAAGCCCTTGTCCAGGGTCACCCAGCTCACAAAAGGCAGTGTGCCTGTCCTGCCCTCATGAGCTGCAGCTGTTGTCTTTGTCAGGACAATGATGATGATGGTGATTCGAAGGCTGGCCCTGGTCTTCCTCCCTCCCTGTCCATGTCCAGGCCTTGGCCCTCCTAGGGTGGGGATCCCCATCTCCTATCTGATCTATCCAAGGGTAGCGGAGGCAGCACAAAGTGGGCCTGCTGGGCCCCATCACCTCTGTGGCTCCTTATCTGCCTTTTCCACAGGCCTGTGCAGGACAGTCTGCAGCAGAAAAGATGTTTGAAACCCAGTCCTTGCCACAAACGTAGCTTATTGAAACAGCAATAATCCTTACACCATCATGGCTGCCCTTCCTGAGGGGACCTCACACTCCCACACAGTCACTCAGCTCACCCCACAACCTCTGTGGAACAGCTATTCTCATCCCCATTCCACAGATGTGGAAACTGAACCTCACCAAGGTGAAAACTCTCACCAAGATCACCAAGCAAAGCTGGGCCTGGAAAAGAGCCTGACCCACTACAGAACTGACCTTAAATCCTTGGCAGGCCCCCAAACTCCTTCCTGTGTCCACAGAGTCCTGTGTGATCTGCCTGTCACTTCTTTGCCCTCCTCCCCTCCCTGGTGTCCCCTCACTCGCTCATGACCTTCTTGCTATCCTTCAAACCCTAGGTATGTTCCCACCTCAGGGCCTTTGCACTGGCTGTCTGCCTGCCTGGAACCTGCTTCTCACCAATTTGCACTGGACCCCTCACTGGGTCTGTGTGCCAAGGTCAGCTCCTCAGAGAGGGCCCTGGACACTCTGAGCCCTGCCCCTGCTTTACTTTTCTCACTTCACTTGCAAGACATGTCACATGAATTTGGCTAGCCCTGTAGTGTCTGCCTCTCTTACCAGAGTGTCAGCTCCCTGAGAGCAGGGACTGTCATCTATCTTGCTCCCTGCTGTATCCAGCCCACAGCAGAGGCTCGGTAAACATGTGATGATTGAATTGACTCATTTGTACCCACCAGGCTACATCCCTTCCCTGGCTCTGCTGTGCCCAGGCACTGTGTAAAAGTTTTGTGGAGAACGAGAAACATTCTGCCACGCAGGCACAAGGTGATATGAAAACCCCAGAAACACAATGGAGGAGGATGTATAGCCCAGAGTCACCAGCCAGGGCCCAGAAAGCTTCTGAAACAGCGTAGGGTCCTAAAATGTTTGCATCCTACTCTAAAATGTTTATTTCATTAAAAAAAAAAAAAGCTTTTAACCTATCATAACTTGTCAAATCCCAACCAAAATTATTCCTGCCAATCCTAAAGAACACCTAGGGCAATATATAAGATTCTACAAACGTTCCATGCACTACGGTAACTTTCTAGAAACCTCCAACCTCCAGATGGGTCCCCAGACAAGTCCTGAAATGCAGAGGGGCCAGCCTCTCCAGAACATCAACTAGTTCCATCTCCCTATCCTATATTATCAACAACCACTTCCAACATGAGAACTTAGAATGGCATAGTTCAAATAACCTTAAAGAGTGGGAGAAAAATCAAAGGTGATGGTGGAGTTATACAGAGAAGGTAGGGTTTAACAAATGAGTATGATTGCTGAATCATTATACTGATATTTCTTTTAGTCTCCAGTATCTTAGAGCAGCTAGCAGTAAACACTTAAAATTGTACAACTGTAACCCATACCAAACTATGAAATCTGTTTTATTGTGATGTACTTTGAAATTTATTGCTTTTTTGTACATATGTTATTTTTCACAAAAAAAGGAAAAATAACGTAATGTTAAAAAAATAAAAATAATTTTAAAATAACCTTTTAAATTAGTTAACATATGGGGATACGCTGTTTCTGATCTATCCTAGACGAACGCTACACTTTTTCCAGCCACCTTTTGTGCTCACTTGTTCTAAAGGCACCCATTCCCTCCCTTGAGATCAGTTAAGGCGGAAAAGCAAGACCTGCTGTGTGCATGTGACAGAACCATCCTGGGGGGAGATGTGTGACAAAAAGCCTCCCTCCTCCCCCAACTTCCCCCTGCCCTGTTCTGAATAAACCTGCCGCCCTCCACAGTGGACAGAAATGACCCCCAGTCCCCCAGTCCCCCAGGTGGCTGGCCCTGCCAGAAACCTGGGGCCTAGCAACAAGATGCTGCCAGGGCCAGCAGCCATCCTTTTACATTCACCAAAATGGAACCCAAAATTAGGAAAGGGATGATGAAGCACTAGTCACCAGCCGGCACTAAAGTTCTCTACCACTGGCCTCACTCAGCCCACCCTCTGCCATGATCTTTACCTACCAGCTCTGGAAGCTCCCTTCAGGCCTGTTTAATCCTTACCTTCCTGGGCCGTGCTCTGATAACGGAGGGGGGAATCTGGCTACCTTCCTGGCCCACAGCAGGTTCCCTGCAGAGCCCTGAACATCTCACATTCCCACCCCCACATCCCCCGCTCAGCTCTTGCTGCCCGCCTGCACTGTCTCCCCCGCTCTGGCACCATCTACATCTCTCACTGGGTCTCCCATTTTGGGCCTATTTCCCGGGAATCTTTAGGGACTCTTTCCCCAGACCCTGCCTCAGATTTGGGACTGACGCGTCTCCGGCCCCTGGGTGGCAAACAGCTACACCACCATGACCTGTCCCATTATAATCGCACTCCCAGCCCCCACCCATTAGCATCTACTGAGGACTGACTCTGCCTAGCCAGGTGTCAGGGCCCATAGCAGTGGACTGAACAGGACTCAACATCCCTGACCTTGTGGAGCCCACATTCTAAGGGGAAACTGACCGTCAAATAAATGAGAGAATCAGGACAGTATCTAGGAAGTGCAATATAAGTGCTGAGGAGAAAAACAAAGCAGGGAATGAGGGTTAGGAGGGTGGAAAGGTGTTGTAATTTTCAAATAATAGTCAGGGAAGGTGAAACTGATAGAGGAGGGGAGAGGGAGAGCCTGTGGGTCCCCAGGGAGAGAGCACCCCAGGCAGCAGGAGCAGCCAGTGCAATGGCCTAAGGGAATGCTCAATGTGGACCCAGGGCAGCTGGGGGAGGGGGTGGTGCACGTGGCAGGCACCTGGCTGCGTGGGGAAAGCACGTGTGGCAGGGAGCAAGTGGTGAGAGATGACGGCAGAGACGGGAAGGGGGTAAATGGCGTGGGGCCTCATGGCCCCAGGGAGGACCTTATCCTTTCCCCTGGGTGGGCTGAGCCATGGGAGGCCTCTGAGCAGAGGGGCTGGGGGTGTCCATGACCAGTTCACAGGCTCCCTCTGGATTCACCCAGGAACAGGCCTGGAGGGCAGGATGGGTGGAGGGAGACCAGGAGGAGGAGATTCGGCAGTATAGTGCACCGGACCAGCATGGAACTGGGAGGGGACAAGTGGTGGGTTCTGGGCCTGCTATGAAAGGCAGAGATGGCAGCGCTTGCTAAGGATGGGAGCTGCCTTTTGTAATAGTGGGAGCACAAGTGCCAGGGGATGAGGGCTAGGTCAGGTCTTGCTGGTCACTGCATCCCCCATCACCTGGCACATACTGGTGCTCAGTCCGCTCTCTCTCAGCCTTAAGCATCACCTAATGTTATATGCTTATTAGTCTGTCTATTGTTATCATCCCCAGTAAAGAGTGGGGACCTTGTTGGGGTCAGTTACCACAGCACCCAGGCTCCTTCGTGTCTGCAGAATGCAGGGAAGCAGTACACGTTTCAAACCTGAGCTTGGCCTGGTCCCATGCCAGACATGCAGACCAGGGAGGGCATGCCAGACCCTCAGAACAGTTGTTGGGTGGGCAGGGGGTGGGTGGGGGGGGAATGGGGCCTCTTCTTTCCTATTTCCCAAACTAGGAAACGGAGGACCAGAGAGGGGAAGTCACTGCACAGAGCCACTTAATGCCCACTCATAAAGGCCCAAGAAGCAGGCCCGGCTGACACGGTCTCAGCCTCCTGCTTCCCAAGGCCTCCACTCCAGAGAAAGCCAAGGTTGAGAGAACAAAAACTAAGACAGAGACAACCCCACCAACAATGACCAGAACCAAGATCAGAAAGGCTGTCTTGCTTAGAAGGGCATTTGAAGAAATGGTAAACAAAAGAACAACTCTCTAAGAGCCTCCCACCCAGCTCAAACTCTCCACTGCGACTTTCCAAGACTGCCTGGTTGGGCCCTGCCAATCTCACTGATCTCACTTCACTCCAGCCATGCTGGCCTCCTTTTTGTCTTGTGTACACCAAGCCTGTCCCCCTCAGGGCCTCTGCACCTCCTGTTCTCTCTGCCAGTGCATGGCTCACCCTTTCTTGATATTTAGTGGAAACAAAACCTCAGAAAGGCCTTCCCTGACCCACTAATAAAATTTGTACCCCATCTCCTTACCCTACTTTACCACCTGGCATCATGGCTGTTTACAGTCCACCTCCCCACTCCTAGTAGCATGTCAGGTCCCTGACAGAAGGGACCTTTCTGGGTCTTGTTTTTGCTGGGTCTCCAGCACCCACAGTGGTGCTTGGCACACAGTAGGTGCTCGATAAATGTTTCTGGAACAAATGAATTAAGCTATTGCCAAAGTAATAAGTCTGGACGCTGAGGAGGAACAGGGAAGGGTGGTTGGAGCAAAAGGCAGACAGGAGTCTGCAAGGCCTCTCCCACACTGCCTGGAATTCTGACCTTGATGCCTGAGAAGGAACTAGGAGCCGAATCTATAGAGAATGAGTGTGGCTACTCAGTGTGTGTGAGTGCCAAACACCCTATGAGTTGCCCAGTCATGAGCTCAGCCCCCAGCCATGTTGCCCAGGCTGGGGGTTCTGAGGAAGTGGCAGCGTATGTGAGCTACAGGCAGAGGCAAATCATACAGGGGGATACAGGAGGCTTCGACCCTCAAGGGGTGTCCCACGGGAAATCCATTAGTCTCCATAGCAGTTTCTGTGAAATCCCAGGGAGGAGGGTAAAAAGACACAAGATCCAGGGTTGCCCTGGTCTTGGGGAGCAGGGCCTGGGGAGGGAGGTACGTGTTCCTGCCAAGAGGGCCACTGCCCTCCCGCCCCCCACCCCTACCCCCTTTGCAGGGACTGTGCCCTTGCCCTGGGACCTGGAATGCCCACCCCTCATCCCAGTCTTCACCTTCTTATCCCTCCCCCTTCCTTCAAACTGTCAAGTCTCTTGCCTTTAGCTCAAGACACTTGTCACAGCTGTAATTTTACATTTGTCTGTGTGGTCGTTTGATAAATGTCTGTCTCCCCCAATGGACTGGCAGCCCCAGAAGACAAGGAAAGGTTTGTCTTGGTCACTGCCATACCTCCAGCCTGGGTATCAGGACTCAATAAGTGGTGGATGGTTAAAAGTAAACCGTACAGGCTCAGATCCCAGCTCCACCACATCCAAGCTGTGTAGCCTTGGGCAGGTCACTCAACTTCTCTGAATTCAGCATCCTCATCTCAAACTGGGGTAATTGTGAATCCCTGCCTCCCGGGAATGTTCTGATAACCACATTTAGAACAGTGCCTGGGGCCAGGTAAGCCCTCACTACCAGCTGGTATTGTCAGTGCTGCTGAAGGAATGAATGAATGAATAAATGAATGAATGAGATACTGAGAGAGGCTGCTCAGTCCTCTTCTGGCTGAAGCAGATGTGCCAGGCTTACTTCCTCCATTATGCTCTCCCATCCCAATTCCGGGCTGTCTCCCCATCTAGGCTGAGAGCCCTGTTAGGGTAGGGCCTGGGGCCATCTTGGCCACCCTGTATCCCCAGCCAAGTCTGGTCTGAGCGCTCTGAGTATGCACCTGAATGAAGGGATGGTGCTTCCTGTATGTGGGCAGGGCTCAGGCTGGTGCTCAAGGCCCCTGGGAAGGTCAGATGGCTCAGGGAGGGAGGCCTTTCCACCCACTCTGGCCTGGCACAACATTGTTAGTGCCCTTCACCCTCCAAAGGCATCTGTGGGCGTGATGGATGCCACAATAAACATGAGAGTGGGGTGAAGGGCAGACATCATTCACCACCCCCCCATGAGGACAGGGTAACAAGGCACAAGCCCTCATACTGTCCACCCCCTACCCCTAAAATGTAATGCACTCCCCCCCACCACCACAAGGAGACACCACACAGCAACCAGTGCACCAACACTTGTTTCACATCCTCAGGTCTGACACATGGCAATGAGCTCGTGGACATCCAGTGATATACCTCATGAGCCCAGGCACACACAGACACGTGAAGATGCTCCACAATGCACAGAATATCCACAGCTGACACTCTACACAACACAGATACCCAGAGACCACCCCACAAACATGCAACATGGGCATCCAACAGCACCCAGCCAGACACCCAAACACACGAGCAGCTAGACACACAGAAAACTCTGATCAGTCCAGAGCCAGCAGGCACCCACTCCCATTCCTGTAGCATCCCAACAACCCCAGTGTCGACCATACAGCAGCATGGGCACAGGAGGCTGCTGGCCAGGGCTCAGTGCCCTGCTTGCTGTGGGGTGTGCAGAAGGGCCGCCCACCCAGGCCTCTGTTCCCACCTCTGCAATGTGGGGCCCAGCAGAGGCTGTCCCCGAGGGAGCTTCTGAAGCACTGGTGGGAAAATGTAGAGGATGCTCTTAAATCAAGACCCAGCAAATGGAAGGGCCAAGCAGTCAAGCATGGACCCAAAACCTCCTCCATAACACTGTAAAGACCCACACCCCATTTACAGTGATGACCATCCAGACCCACAGGGACTTATGACAGGGACCCAAGCAACACACACACAGAACACAGACCCAGCCATGACCCCAGAACACGCATGCACAAACATCCAGTCCTACAGACACTCCATAACTGCACCTAGAAAGATGCCCTGAGACTCCCACATACCCAGGAACACCCAACAAATTACAGTCAGACTGCAAAATCTACACAACCCTAGATCCACATACTGAGGGTACTGAGACCCCACGACTGACTGAGGCACACCCCAGTTGACCCCAGGGTCACACAGAGGGACCCAATGAGACACCGCTCCACAAGAACTCCCCTAGGGATGCCCAAGGACAAGTACTCAGACACATGGCAATTCCCTAGGAGACAGACACCTGCCACCATGCACAACACAAGCATGGCCATCCTGCCCCTGGTCCCCCCAAAAGGTATGGCAGCTCACACATGTGCCCATACAGGCTTCAGCAGCCATGCGGCAGGACGCCCTATCAGCCCTCCCCTTGCTGCCCCTCCTGCCTGAGGCCAGGGTCAGCTCACCTCCACCATCCTCTTCCCTACTTTCTGGGACCCCTCAAGGGGTAGGGCCAGCGGAAGGAGAGGCTTCCAGCCAGGAGAGCAAGGAGTGGAGCTCTGGAACTTCTTGGGCTCTCAATCCAGGCACCCCTTAGGAGAGCTGGCTGGGCTCTGCGCCCTGGCTTCCCTGGCAGCGGGTGGTGGCGCGGGCTTGCCCTGGCAGGAGCTGAGCTGCGGCTCCAACCCACGGAGGGAGGGAGAGGGGAAGGGAGGCGGGGCTGAGCTTGGAAACACCAGCTACAATTGCCCTGGCAGAGGGAAGGGCTGGGCGGGGATACAGTCAGACCCCCCACAAACACACACAGGCCCCCACCTCACTCCCCTAGGCAGGACTGGTGCCAGAGGCCCGGCAGGCTTTGGCCACACAAAGCAGGGCTGAACTCTGGGAAGCACAGCTGGCTGGGTGGCTAGCGGGGTAGCCAGTGGGCTGGAGGAAGAGACAGAGGGATGGCAGACTTGGATCTGGAGGGGTGGATGGAGGAGATCTGGGACTCACTGTGTTCCCCCCACTCCCCTGGGGCTGCTAATTCCAGCAAGTGCACAGAAAGGGCGGGATTAAGGGGGGCCACCCCCAAACAGGTGGTCAAACGAGAGACTCCTAGACTCAGGGGCGTGGCCTCTCGGCCGGCTGGGGCAGGAAGATGGCAGGGTGGGGAGGGTGGGCCATCTGAATGCCAAGAGGCTCTAGTATGGGATGAAGCCAACCCTTCTGCAAACAAGCAGCCCTGCTTTAGAAGAACTTCTCTGCCAGACCCTGCTCTTAGTGCTTGCCAATGCATTGAGTCATTTTACCCTCACCACTGCCGAGAATGGGACAGACACTTTAGCAGGTCCATTTTATAGTGTAGGAAACTGAGGTTCAGAGAGGCTGAGCCACTAGCCCAAGGCACCCAGGTCAGGCTCTGGGACTCTCAAGTCTTTATCCAGTAACTCCCCATACCTCTCCCCCTCAGGGCCCTCAGCAGTTCTGCTGAGGCCCTTCTGTGGCTTTCCTCCTCCTTTAGATCTCATTTCCTTTGCAGAGCCTTCCCTGACCTACCCGTCCATTTGTTTATAATTTGTTACTTGTGTGGCATCTGTTTAATGTCTGTCTCCCCCATGTCAGGGAGGCCTGTGAAGGCACGGTGACTAGGTCATCCCATACACCCGTCAGGCCCTGGCCCAGATACCACCTCCTCTAGGAAGCTCCCTGGCACCCTAGGCTGGGTCAAGTACCTTCCTGTGCTCCCCTCAGTCCTCTGGGGGTTCCCCCATCCAGCCCAGACCACTTGGGCTGTCACTGTCCTAGGCCATGTCTGCCTCTCTAATTCATTCTCACTGCTTACTGAGCTCTTAACACATGCCTACCTGGCAGGCTCTGCTCTAGGCCCTGGGAATACAGCAGCAAAGAAAGCGGACAAAACAACCTACCTGGAAGCTAACGTCCTAGTAGGACTGCCTGCTCCTGTGGGGGCAGGGACTTGGTGGGCCCAATGCCAGGCCAGGCAGACACCCCACTCAATGGTTCCTGAGGAAGGAGAACAGTAAGCACACGGCCTGAGGGGTGGGAGTGAGCAGAGATGCTTGTGTCCTTCCCATCCCCCTGCTCTGCCACCCTCAATATGGCTGCTTCCTCTCAGCCAACTCCTGAATGACTTTATCTTCATATACAGGCCATGGACTCAGAGCTCCTACTCCAGGGTGGAAATCCCTTCTACCTCCTTCCTGCCCACTACTTGATGGGCTCTGAGGAGGGGCTGGGCTGGGCTCTGGGAAAGGAGGCAGGTCTGGGGGACCCCAGAAGTCCCAGATCCCAGGCCACCCTCTTCCCTGTGGGGGTGGAGCACCTGCCAGGCAGCCACCCAAAAAGGAGCCAGCAGAGGCTGGCTCCCCAAACCGGACAGGCTGGTTTGGGCTTTGGCGGGGGAGCGGGTCATAGGATTGGACAGTTCTGGCCAGGCCAGTTGGGGGTGGGGGAGGGCAACACTAGCAGGCCTCAAGAGGTTGGTTCAAGACTTCCTCACATCAAGACAACTCTTTTGTTTTGTTTAATCATGAAACACACCCCAATATAGAGAACAAAACAATGAGCCCACATAAAACCCAACACAGTTCTCAATTAACATTCTGCCATTTGTTCTTTTCCTTCCTCTCTATTAAATGGGTAACATAGGCACATGGGTCAAAAGTTAGAAGGTTCCAAAAGGCAGGAGTGACACGACAGCCCCTCCTGCCCTGCCTAGCCCTGAAGTTATCCCCACTACAGTTTCTTTTATGTTCCTTTCTGGGAGAGCACACATACAAAGGTACATTTTTTTTAGAAAACCAAAAGTGGCAGCACACCAGCCACACTATTCTGCACCTTACTTTTCTAAAAAAACATTCCTTGGCTCTCCTTGTGCTGCTGGCCCCAGGGGGAAGAGTCTGGCAGCGTCCAGCAGAGTTGAAGAGAGGCCTGCCCCCCTGGCAAATGCACCACATGGGCCCCAGGAGACATGTGAGGAAAGGTTCACAGCAGCACAGGTTGATCTAGCCAGAAACTGAAAGCAACACAAATGCTCTTCCCCAAGAGATGGATAATGAACTGTGATCTATTTGCTCTGTGGAAGAGCACGCAACAGTGAGAATGCATGACCTACAGCTATGTGACAGAGGCATATCAAAAACAGTGTTAAATGGAAGAGGCAAGACCCAAACCGATACATACTAGGACTTTGTCTAGACAAAGTTCAAAACCAGTCAAATCAACACTACACTGTTTAGAGATGCACAGAGGTAGCAAAGCCTTTGAGAAAAACAAGGACATGGTTGCTGAAAAGTCAGGAGAGAGCTGTCTCTGGGGGACAGGCATGCATAGATCTTCTGGGGGCTATTTCTATTCTTGCGGGCTGGCTACGTGGATTTTTCCTTTATCATAATTGAGTGTGCTGTGTCTTTATGTTCTGTGTACTTTGCAGCGTGTAGTTTATGTTACTTTAAAATTATGATTGTAAAGAAATGATATACATACAAAATATATTTTTGTATATTTGTGTGTGTATATACAAACATATGCATACACATGCTTACGCACACATAATCTAGTAGTCATTCCACACCTTGATCCCTGCAAAGTGCTCCTCACTGCATCAATGGCCTTGTGGAAGGGCTGCGGTGCTCTGAGTTGGCACCCACAGGCCAGGTGCATTGTTTCCAGCCTTTTGCTGTCACAAATGGTGCTGAAAGGATAGTCATGTGCAGAGGTCACCTGGCAGGTGTGCCAGTGTGTTTAGGGGATGAAGTCCCAGACATGGAATTGTGTGGCAAAGATCATCACTGCTGAGTTGCCCTGCATGGGGCTGCTCCAGTTCCCAGCACCTCAGCAGTGCTGGGGCCCTTCTCCCCAGGGCCTTACCAGCATGGGTTTTTGTCAGACTTCCTGGCCTTTGCTGATTAGACATGTGAAGCCGGGTCCTTTTGGCCTAGTTTTAATTTGCATTTTTCTGCTTAGGAGGGTGAGCATCCTTTCAGATTTTTAAAAGCCAACAGAATTTCCTCTTCAGCTAAGAGACTGTTCAAAGCCTTTGCTCATGTTTCCACTGGGTCAGAGACACCTTGGTAAACCTAACTGCACTCTTCTCCCTCAATCATTTGCTCTGATTGCATGCAGCTTCCTTCCTACATTCCAGGATTCTGGCAACAGAAATCCAGGGCATGTCTATCAGGGGCTGGCCCTGGTGGACAGTGGGTGCAGAGGGTGTAGCAGGGTGCCTGCCCATGGGGGCTTATAGTCAAGTGGGGTTGACAGATGTCAGTCAAAACATCACACATAAAATGTGAAATCCCAGCTGAGAAAGGCTGCCTGGGGGATATGGGCATGTACTGGGCTCAAAGGCAAGACAGTTTGGTGGAGTCAGGCCTATGGGCGAAGAGGGGGCTGAGGTAGTCACTGAGGGTAGGCCTGGGGTTTGAAGATGAAACTCTGGCTGCACCATGAAAAGAGGGTTCAAGGGAGCCTGGCTGGGTTTGGGGATGACTGACAAGGTCCAGGCAACTGAAGATGGTAGCCTAGAAAGACAGAGTGGGGGCATCTACCAAGAAAAGTCAACACTTGTTGATGCTGTGGCTGGGGACCAGGAAGGAGTCAAGAATGACTCTGAAACTGGGTCAACCACAGTGCATCTTCCACACGAGGGAATTCCAGAGGAGTGTCCCAAACACCAGGCTCCAGGACCCAGAATAGCTCAGCCAATCTTGAAAAAGAATAAAGTAGGAGGAATCAACCTACCTGATTTTAAGGTAGGGTGATTCCTATCATACAGCTATGG
This sequence comes from Myrmecophaga tridactyla, assembly GCA_004026745.1. Classification (NCBI taxonomy): domain Eukaryota; kingdom Metazoa; phylum Chordata; class Mammalia; order Pilosa; family Myrmecophagidae; genus Myrmecophaga; species Myrmecophaga tridactyla. Next base: position 24,252 of record PVIY010032810.1, read on the forward strand.
TCATCAAGACAGTATAGGAGAGAAACACATGGATCAATGCAACAGGACAGAAAACCCAGAAAGAGACCCACACAAATATGCACAACTGATTTTTGATAAAGAAGCATAAACTAGTCAGTAGAGAAAAGGTGGTCTTTTTCAACAAATGGTGCTGCAGCAACTGGAAATCCAAAGGCAAAGAAATAAACCTCGACTTAAACCTCCCTCTTCAGACAAAAATTTTCTCAAAATGGATCACAGACTTAAATGTAAAATGTAAAGCTATAAAACTTTGTGGAAAAAACATAGGAGAAAATTTTCTGGATCTAGGTCTAGGCCTAGAATTCTTAAATTTCTCACCAAAACTACAATCCATAAAAGGAAAAATTAACACAGTGGACTTCATCAAAATTACTTTTGTTCTGCAAAAGTCCATGTGAAGAGAATGAAAAGCAAAAGACTGGGAGAAAATTTTTGCAAACCACATATCTGAGGAAGGACTAGTATCTAGAATATGTAAAAACTCTTAAACTCAGCAATAAAGAAAACTCCAATCTGATTTAAAATGGGCAAAAGACATGAAGAACATTTCACCAAAGAGGAGCTATACGTGGCAAATATGCACACAAAAAGATGCTCAACATCATTGGCCACTGGGGAAATACAAATTAAAACTTCATGGAGCTTTCACTACCCACGTACCAGAATGGCTAAAATGCCAATGGGGATGTGGAGAAACTGGGTCTCTCATACACTGCTGTACGAATGTAAAAGGGTGCAGCCAACCTGGAACACAGTCCGGCAGTTGCTTAAAAATCTAAGCAAGCAACTAACATATGACCCAGTAACTTTACCCCGAGGCATTTATCCCAGAGAAATGAAGACTCACATTCAAACATCAACACAGAAGCTTTATATGTAACAACTAAAAATTGGAAACAACCCAGATGTCCTTCAACAGGTGAATGATTAAACAAACAGTGGGCCATCCATACTAAGGACAGCTACTCAACTATGCCAAGGAAAGAACTGTTGATGCACACACCACCTGAATGAATCTCCAGGGAATTATTTCGGGTAAAAAAAAAAAAGCCAATCCCAATAGTTACATGGGGTGTGTTCCATTTCCATAAATAATAGAAATGGAAAAGTTGAGTGGTAGCCAGGGATTAGGGACCAGGAAGAGGAAAGAGGTGGATGTGGCTAGAAAAAAAGCATGGGGGGGAGGGGGATATTTAGGATGGAATGCTCTGTGCCTTGATGGTGTCAATGTCAATAGACTGATTGTGATATCACACTACAATTTTGCAAGACTGAGGGTACAACGAGCTCTATTTTTTCTAACATCTTCATGTAAATCTATAATTATCTCAAAATAGTTCATTAAAGAATAATGCATTTTTCCAAATGCCAGGCACTTTCCCACCTTGCAGCCTTTTTTTACACACTGTTCCCTCTCCTTTGAACACCCTTCCACATATTCCTGCTCTTCTTTCAAGTGTCAGCTCACATAACTCCTCCTCCAGGAAGTCTTCCCTCATCTCCTAGGCTGCAGCCAGAGCCTCCCACAATCCTCTAGGTTTCGCCCATCACAGCTGTGACACTCTTGCCTCTTCTGTCCCCAAGGTCACTCTGGGCTGCTACTGTCTGCTGCTGTATACAACTGTCTCACTACCTATCAAAGCCATTACTTGACTCAGAGGAGCTGCCCAGTAGACATCTAAAAACTGAATGAACGACAGCAATAATGACAATAATACTGACAGCTTACACGCACTTACTGAGCAGTTTCTATGTGTCAGCTCTCTTTTATGTGCTTTACAAGAATAAAATAATCTAACCCTTACACAACCCCATTTAACAAATGAGGAAACTGAGGCTGACAGAGTTGGGGATGTGATATCATGTGGTAGCAAAACTGGGCTTCTCCTGAAAGACTGGGTAAGAAAGGATAATGGCCTGGAGGGGAGGTTGGGGGGGTGGGTAGAGGGGACAGAGGAAGAGAAGAGACCTTCCTATCCCAGGCCCCAATCTATTTCCACATGAAAAGGAAATAGATTGGGGCTCCAGTCCAGGAAAGGCCCCTTATGGCACAAGACTTGGGGCTGGCACCAGAGTCTCCTTTTTACCTTGCAGGTGCTCAGGGAGGTCCCTTAGGCATCAAGGACTAAGTCCCACTTGGAGACGTGTGAGGCCAGTAGTGTCCCCCATGGAAGGAAATATGCCCAGTCACTTGAAGTAGTGGTTTCAAACCTGCCTAGAGCCACAGGCCTGTGAGGCCCCCTTGGGCACCCTCCTGAGCCTACCCCAGGGCAGGCTGCTTTCACCTGGCTATGAGCTGAAACCCTGCCTCTCCTGTGGGGGAGTTTTCCTATAATCTATTGGGACTACATTTATCCACCTGGAGAAATTTCAAGAACAAAACACTGAAAGCAAGCTGCAGCCAGGTAAAGAGAGTCTGGTACCATTTATACACAGTTTTAAAACCTGCAGAACAATACTGGGTATTGTTAAGAGGCACAGACAAGGGGCCAACTCAAGGACTGGGTTCCGGGCACAGGGGCGCCTAGAGGGCTTCAACGATGGCAGACACATTTTCTCTCTTAGCTGGGCTGTAGGTCCAAAGAGGTTCGTTAGTTGAGTCTCTACTCTTAGAGATGTCTGAAATCTTTCATAATTAACTAAAAAAGAGCATACAATTAAAAGGAAAAAAAGAGGGATGATTTCTTTGATGGTATTAGGAAGAGCACATGGAGGAGGGGCTTTCAGAGGCTCATAATCCTTTTCTTCTTGATCTGGGTGATAGCTGCATGGCATTTACCTTATAATTATTCATTAAACTTTTCATAGAGGTTTTATCTACTTTTCTGTATCCATGGCATTTTATACTACAATGTAGGAAAAAAACGTAGTTAGTAATTCTGACAACCAGAAGCTTTCTCTATACATGTGTGTGCCCGCAAACAATCTCTCTCTTTCAGTTTCTCTACTTTTGGGCTCCCCATCTTTCTCCGTCCATCTCTCTGCTCTGTCTTATTCTGCTTTTAACACATGTGCACTCCCCTAACCCGAAGGCTGTACCTGCCCCGTTATCAGAGCCCTGGTTTTCCCTGGCCCCCTGCAGCTCTTGCCTACCTGGACTTCTGGGGCCAGGAGGCCTGTTTCTTGCAGAGCCTCCAGCCACAACACCCAGCTCTCTCCAGGGACTTGCACTACATTCCCTGGGAAGCCTTCCTGGCTACTACAAGGCATCCACCCAAGGTGTCCTCTTGTTCCTAGCTCTGGAGCCACCAAATCTCATCATACCAAGCGGAAGGAGGTACTTAAGCCACAGTGAAGTGACCCCGGGGCAGGGATATCCCCTGGCTGGCCTCACCTGTGCCCTGTCCTGGGGACACAGGGCAGTAGGTGAAGCCATCTACAATGCCTTAAGTGCAGTGCAGAACCCATGCTAACACAAGACAAGGCATTGAGGAGGGTGCAGCTAAAGCCCCATTTTGCAGAGGAGTAAAGGGAGGCTCAGAGCAGGGCTGGGCCAGTCCAGCATCACACAGCTTTTATTAGGGCCAGGATTCCGTGGCAGGTCTGACCCAGTCGAAAGTCCACTGACTTTACCAGGTTCACTCTCTGACTGATTGAATGACTGAGTCATTCAATTCTTTATTTTGCATTTGGTGTGTGCCAGGCACTGTTTTAGGCACTGAAGTAAGACAGACTCCTGCCCTCCTGGAGGCACTATTCTGGTAGGGGAGATGGACAACACAGGTGCAAACAAAAGTACCAAACAAGAAGGGGAAGGTCAGAGAATGCAGGGCTGCTATTATCCAGAGGATAGTCAGGGGGGCCTCTGAGCATAGACCTGAGAGCAGGAAAGTCACCCTTGTAGGATCTGGGGAAGCATATTCAGGAAGGAGGGACCAGCCAGAACCAAAGGCTGAGGCCAGACATGGAACATGCCTGCTACATTCCAGGATGCACCAGAAAGCTGTCTGGCTGGAAGGGAGGGAGGGAGGGGCACACTGAGCAGCGGAGGTCGAAGAGAGCTATACTACAATGCAGAAGAATCTCACCAGCAGCTCCCAGAGTGTACACTGCACACAGGGCACTTTTTTCTATACAGTCTCAACAAGGCCCCACAGCAGACCTCCAAGGGATGTGCAGTCACCACCATGCTGTGCAAGAGGAAGTAGATGGAGGGGAAGAGAAATCTACCTAGGGTCCCACAGCTGGCCAAGGGCAGCAGTGGAACTCAGCCCCTAAAGCTTAGCCACTGGGCCAGGCTGGACTGGCTCCCAGGTTGCAGTGAGTGGCTCTGAGGCCCAGGGTAGTTCCCAAACCTCATGAGGGTCCCTCCTGCCCTACTTCTGCTGCAGCAGGGAACCAGCCTCAGTGAGCCACTAAGCAATTTATTATTATT
>PVIY010032811.1:0-20026 GCA_004026745.1 Myrmecophaga tridactyla
GCACACTCTTTGTCCACCCCTGGTAACTTGTGTCGACTGCACACTCTTTGTCCGCCCCTGGGGACCTGTGGCATCCACACACTCTTTGCCTGCCCCACCCCTTTCCAGATGGAAAAGCTGGGCTGAGCCTCCAGGCGATTGTGATGCCAAAGTGCCACAGTCATTATCTTCGACCTAAGAACTCCATTGTTCTCCCCTAGATTTTCTCCCCTTTCTCTATCTTTCTTCCTCTTTAGCCCTTGGTTTTGCGGAGATGTCTCTGGGTAGGTTTTTCTGAGCATCCGCCAAGTGAAGCTTTTCTGGTTCCACATTCAGCACTTTCCACAGCTCTGGGACCTCCGGCTTCTGGGGTCACTCTGGGGCTGAGGGCCTGGTCCTTGCCTACAGCAGGTGCAGGTAATAGACCCAGCGAGGCTGGCAGAACTTACCCTTGGGATTTCTCTTGCCCTCGGGGTTTCTCTTGCCCTCTGCTGGCGTCTTCAGGGCTTTCATGAAGCGGAAGAACTGCCCTTCCCTTCCACTGCAGATTCTGTGGGTTTGCCGCCCCCTCCCCCTGACGCCATGAGTGGACCCCAAGTGCTGCCCAGGTCCTACGATGCCCTGAAGTGCCCCTCAAGGATGGCTTCCCGTCGCGGGAACTGTTCTTCCCTTGGACATGAGCAGGTTCAGCAGGACAGCACAGTGCAGCTCCACCTTTGAACCTGGAGTTAAGGATGTGACTGTCCTCGTGTGTGTAGCCCCTTACAGCTGAGCCATCAAGAAACCAGGAGCCCAATTCTACAATAACTGGAACTATGAAATCATGCTGAGGCAGATGAGAACAAGGAGAGAGGGAGAAAAAAAACCGTGAGGGAGCCCTTGAACAGGACAGTTCATCAGGGCTGAAGGGGCCATGTCCAGCAAAGAAAAGCTACAGATAGGCTGAATGTGTAATTAAAAAATTTCTATATTTATGCCATGCTAAGATAGGAAAAGTTATTTACTATTTCTGCTGGTTTAGGATTTGAAGTATTTTTGTCCTCTTTGCCGTGGGCAGAGCTGGTCTAACTGCTGGCACTGCCAGGCTCACGCTTGGGCCCCAGGCCTTTCTGATTTCATGCCTTTGTGCCCAAGATGAGATGGACTTGGGCCTGTCATCCCTGGACAACTCGCCAATACTAATCCATTCATATGCTCCAGGAGTGGAGAGAGCTAGGGGAGTGGAGGCTTGGTGCAATGGGGGAGCCCTTCCTGGGAGAACATGGCTCAGATCTGAAGTGGCTTGTGATGACAGAGTGATCCCAGAGAGCCCAGAGCCAGCCAGGAGCCCAGAGGTGCCGTTTCCCACCTCTTTACTTTGACCCTTCTGTAAGATTGAGACCCCAGCCCATGTTCACGGGACCTGGGGCATAAGACTTATGAAGAAGAAGAAGACCTACCTCAGCAGAGATGCTGTGTAAGGGAAATGTCCAGCAGTCTGTGCTCACCAACCCTGTGCTCAGTCACCCTAAGCCTTTGGGAGGATCCTGTGAATGAGACAGCTTGCCCTGTGCTTTCATCAGTACCATGGTCTGAGAAAGCTCAGGTGATGTGGGGATGAAAATGGGGTACCCACCCAGTCTTGGTGTTCCATGCTTTGGCCTGGTTTAAATTTTGTATTTCCTTTAAAAGGCTACAAGAACATGTAACAAATTCAAAAGGTACAAAAGTCTGAAGAATGAAAGTTAAATCTCTTCTCTCATCTGCCCTGCTACCCAATGTTACCAGCTTCACATTTCCTTCCCAAGATGGTCTGTGTAATTAAAGCACAGAGAGAGTCCTCTCTGCGAGTCCACACCCTCCTCACCTAGCTTTTTTCACTTAAAAATATATCTTCCAATATTGCTACACCAATCCACTGAGGTGCCCCATTTTTACTGCTTCCATGTTCTACTGTACAGATGCTACATGCTCTTCTAATTAGAAATAATATATGGCCCTCTGTTTTAGACATGCCCCATGCTGTCTACTGTAGAGATGATGCATACTCTTCTAATGTAGAGATGCTCCTTGGCTGTTCTACTACAGAGATGCTCAGTGACATTGCACTGTATAGAAGTTCCATGCTCTTTGCTGTAGACGTGCTCGATACTCATTCTCTGTAGAGATGCTGGATGCAATTCTAGTGTATATATGTACAATGCTGTTCTTCTGTAGCCATGCTTCATGCTCTTCTATTATAGTCATGTTCATACTCTTCTAGTGTAGACATCTCTCCATGCTCTTCAACTGCAGAGATGCTCCATATTTTTCTACTGTAGACATACCCCATGCTCTGCTACTGTGGACAACTCCATGCAATCTAGTGTAGAAATACTCTATGCTATTCTAATGTATAGATATGCCATACTATTCTATTGTAGAAATGCTCTATTTAAATGCATTTAAAATAGAAGAGAAATGCTCTTCTATTTTAGAGAGGTGTTCTAGTTTGCTAGCTGCCAGAATGCAATATACCAGAAACAGAATGGTTTTTAAAAAGGGGAATTTAATAAGTTGCTAGTTTACAGTTCTAAGGCCAAGAAAATGTCCCAATTAAACAAGTCTATAGAAATGTCCAATCACAGGCATCCAAGGAAAGATACCTTGGTTCAAGAAGGTCGATGAAGTTCAAGGTCTCTCTCTCAAGTGAGAAGGCACGTGGCGAATAGTCAGGGATTCTCTCTCAGCTGGAAGGGCACATGGCGAACACGGTGTCATCTGCTAGCTTTCTCTCCTGGCTTCTGGTTTCATGAAGCTCTCCGGGAGGCATTTTCCTTCTTCACCTTCACAGGTTGCTGGCTGGTGGACTCTGCTTCTTGTGGTTATGTCATTCTGCTCTGCTTTCTCTGAATCACTTTCATTCTCCAAAATATTTCCTCTTGTGTAGGACGCCAGAAACTTATCAAGACCCACCCAAATGGGTGGAGACATGTCATCACCTCATACAGCTTAACAAGCATTGTTGATTAAATCATACCTCCAGGGAGATGATCTAATTACAGTTCCAAACATACAATACTGAATAGGGATTAGAAGAAGTGGCTGCCTTTACAAAATGGATTAGGATTAAAACATGGCTTTTCTAGGGTCCATACATCATTTTTAACCAGCACAAGAGGTTTCATGATCTTCTACTGTAGAGATGCTGCATGCTCTTCAACTGTGGACATGCTCCATGCTCTGCTAGGGGACAAATGCCTTTTGCTTTTCTATTGCAGAGATGTTCCATATTGTTCTACTGTAGACGTGCTCCATGCTCTGCTACTCTAGACAACTCCATACAACCTAGTGTAGAAATACTCCATTCTCTTCTAATGTATAAGCATGCCATGATATTCTACTGTAGAAATGCTCTATGCTCTTCTATTTTGGAGAAGTTCCATGATCTTCTACTGTAGAAATGCTGCATGCTGTTCAACTGTGGAAATCCTTCATAATCTTCTACTATAGACACGCTCCATGACTTCTACTGTAGAGATGCACCATGCTCTTGATCTGTAAAGATGCTCCATGCTCTTCTGCTGTAGATTGCTCCATGCCCTTCTACTGTAGATATGCCCATGCTCTTCTAATGTAGACACACTCCATGCTCTTCTACAAGATATATGCTCCAAGCTGTTCTACTGTAGAGATGCTCTATGCTCTTCTACTGTGGATGTGCTCCTTGCTGTTCCACTGTAGACATGCTCTATGCTCTTCTGCACTAATGATGCTTCATCCTTTTTAGTGTATACATACCATTATGTATACATAATACAACATTATTGTACTGTATATGTGTCCCATGCTCTATGACTGTAGATGTGCTCAGTGCTCATGCACTGAAGAGATATTCCAGGCTGTTCTAGTGTATAGATATACCATGCTGTTTTGTTATGGACATGCTCCATGTTGTTCTACTGAAGAAAATTCCATTTTCTTCTTTTGTAATTATGCTTCATGATCTTTTACTGTAGAGATGCTCCATGCTCTTTGACTGTAGAGATGCTCCCGCTCTTCTACTGTAGACATACTCCATGCAATTTTAGTGTACACATGTTCCATACTCTTCTACTGTATAGATGAGCCATGCTCTCCTGCTGTAGAGATGCTCCCGCTCTTTAACTTTAGAGCAGTTCCATTCTCTACTGCTGTAGAAATGCTCCATGATTTTCTACCTTAGAGATGCTCCATGCTCTTGTCCTATAGGTGCTCCTTGCCTTTCAACAGTGGACAAGCTCCAAGCTGTTCTACCATAGACATGCTAAAGCTCTTCCACTGGACAGATGCTCTGTATTCTTCTACTGTAGACATACTCTGTGCCATTCTATGGCAGATATGCTCCTATTCTTCTACTCTAGAGATGCTCCATGCTCTTCTACTGCAGAGATGCTCCCTATTGTTCTATTATAGATATAATCCATGCTCTTCTATTTTAGGCATACTCCATGCAATTCTACTGTAGACATGTTCCATGCTGTTCTACTGTAAAGCTGTGCCATGCTATTCTACTTCAGAGATGTTCCATGATTTTCTACTGTAGAGATGCTCCATACTGTTTTACTGTAGCCATACTCATTGCTTTTCTACTGTACAGATGCTCTATCATCTTGTCCTGTAGACATGCTTCATTCCCTTCTACTATAGATGTGCTCCATGAACTTTTACTGTTGACATGCTGCATACTGTTCTACAAGAGATGCTCCAAGCTTTTCTACTATAGATATGTTTTATGCTCTTCTACTTTAGACATGCTGTAAAGTTCTACTGTAGACCTGCTCCATGATTTTATACTGTTGTCATACTCCATGCTCTTGTACTGTAGACATGCCTTGGCTCATTTACAGTAGAGATTCTCCAAGCTCTTCAACTATAGAGAGGCTTTATATGTTTCCATTGTAGAATAGTTCCTTGCAATTCTAGTGTGGACATGCTCCATGTTCTTCTACTGTAGATATATTCCATGCTCTTCTACTTTAGAGAGGCCCATCATCATGTACTTTAGAAATGCTCCATGCTCTTCTACACTAGTGATGTTCCATGCTTTTTACTATATAGCTACTATGCTTTCTACTGTAGAGATTCTCTGTAATGTTCTACCATAGTGATGCTTCATGCTCTTCTATGCAGGCATTGTCCATGAGATTGTACTGTAGAGATGCTTACATGCTATTCTACTGTGGATATGCTCCATGGTCTTCTATTGTAGACATGCTACTCCACATGCTTCTACTCTAGGAGTTGTGCTGGTTTGAAATGATGTACGGACCCTAGAAAAGCCATGTTTTAATCCTAATTCCATTTTATAAGGGCAGCTGTTTCTTCTAATCCCTAATCAGTATTGTATGTTTGAAACTGTAATTAGATCATCTCCCTGGGGGTGTGATTTAATCAAGAGTGGTCGTTAAGCTGGATTAGGTGATGATACATCTCCACCCATTTGGGTGGGTCTTGATAAGTTTCTGGAGTCTTATAAAAGAGGAAACATTTTGGAGAATGAAGGAGATTTGGAGAGAGCAGAGAATGCTGCAGCACCACGAAGCAGAGAGACCATCAGCCAGTGCCTTGGAGATGGAGAAGGAAAATGTCTCCTGGGGAGCGTCATGAAACAGGAAGCCAGGAGAAGAAGGTAGCAGATGATGCCATGTTTGCCATGTGCCCTTCCTGATGAGAGAGGAACCCTGACCGTGTTCACCATGTGCCTTTCCAGATTAGACAGAAACTCTGACTCGTTGTTAGCCATGTGCCTTCTCACTTGAGAGAGAAAACCTGAACTTCATCAGCATTCTTAAGCCAAGGTATCTTTCCCTGGATGCCTTAGATTGGACATTTCTATAGACTTGTTTTAATTGGGACATTTTCTTGGCCTTAGAACTGTAAACTAGCAACTTATTAAGTTCCCCCTTTTAAAAAAAGCCATTCTGTTTCTGGTATTCTGCATTCTGGCAGCTAGCAAACTAGAACAGGGGTGATCCATGGTATTCTACTGTAGACCTTCTCCATGCTGTTCTACTGTAGAGATACTCCATGATATTGTACTGAATAGATATTCTATGATCTTTGACTGTAAACATGGTCAATGCTCTTGCACTGTAAGATGATCCAGGCTGTTCTAGTATACAGATGTACCATTGCTGTAGACATGCTCCATATTGTTCTACTGAAGAATACACCATGCTCTTCTTCTGTTGTCATGCTCCATGCTCTTTACTGTAATCATCTTCCATGCTTTTCTACCCTAGACATGTTCCATGTTGTTCTACACTAGAGATGCTCCGTGATCTTAGACTGTAGAAATGCTCCAAGCTATTCACTGTTTAGATGCTTCTGCTCTTCTATGAGATACACACTATGCAATTTTAATGTAGACATGCTCCATCCTCTTCTACTGCATAGGTGGGCCATGCTATTCTAATATAGAGCTACTCCTTGCTCTTCAACTTTAGACAGATTCCAATTTCTACTACTGTAGAGAATCTCCATGCTCTTGTATTGTAGATCCTCCATGCTCTTCTACTGTAGAGGTGCTCCGTGATTTTCAACAATAGACACGCCCCCATGCCCTTCTAGTGTTGACATGCTCCATGCTATTCTATAAGAGATATGCTCCATGATGTTCTGCTGTAGACATGCTAGATGCTCTTCCACTGGCAAGATGCTCTGTGCTCTTCTACTGTAGTGATGCACCAAGCTCTTCTACTGTGGACATACTCTGTGCCAATCTACTGTAGACATGATCCTGTTATTCTACTGTAGAGATGCTGCATGCTGTTCTACTACAGAGATATTTTTGTTCTATTATAGACGTGATCCATATTCTTCTACTGTAGGCATACTCCATGCAATTCTAGTGTCAACATGCTCCATGATCTTCTCCTGTATTGAAGTGTCATGCTCTTCTACTTTAGAGGGGTTTCATGATTTTCTACTGTAGAGATGCTCCATTCTGTTCTACTTTAGACATGATAAATGTTCATCTATTGTAAAGATGCTCCATGATCTTGTTCTGTATAAATGCTCTATGCTCTTCAGTGGTAGCAAATGCTCCGTGCCCTTCTACCATAGACATGCTTCATGCCCTACTACTATAGATATGCTCCATGATCTTCTACTGCTGACATACTGCATGCTCTTCTACAAGAGATACGTTCCATTATTCTACTGTAGAGATTCTCCATGCTGTTATACTGTAGACATATGCCATAGTTTTTTACTGTAGAGATGCCTATGCTGTTGTACTGGAAAGATGCTTCATGCTCTTATACTGTAGATATGCTCCATGTTCTTCTACTGTAGACATGCTCAACACTCTTTTACTGTAGAGATGCTTGCTGTTGTACTGTAGTGATCCTCCATGCTCTTTCTAGTGTAGATATGATGCATGTCTTTCTTCTTTAGACATGCTCTATACCTTCTCATATAGATATGCTCCATGCTGTTCTACTGTACAGATATTCCATGCTCTTCTATTTAAGAGATTCTCCATGCTGTTTTACTGTCGTCATGCTCCATGTGCTTCTTCTGTAGTCATCCTTAATGCTTTTCTACAGTAAGATGTTCCATGCTCTTCCCTTTGAGAGGCTCCTTGATCTTCTACTGTAGAGATGCTCCATGCTGATCGACTGTAAACAAGCTCCATTCTCTTCTTCCGTAGTCATGCTTCATGCTCATCTACTGTAGTCGTGTTCCATGCTTTTCTACTGTAGACATGCTCCATGCTTTTCTGTGGTAGAGATGCTCCATGCTCTTCTACTTTAGAGAGGTTCCATGATCTTCTTCCATAGAGATACTCCTTGATGTTCTACTGTAGGCATTCTCCTTGCTCTTCTACAGTAGAGATGCTCCATGCTCTTCGACTGTAGAGGTGCTCCATGAATTTCCACTGTAGTGATACTTTATGCCATTCTACTGTAGACATTCTCCATACGCTTTTCCTGTATAGATGCTATATGCTGCTTGTTGTGTTGGTTTGATAGCTGCTGGAATGTGATATACCAGAACTGGAATGGCTTTTTAGAAAGTGTAATTTAATAAGTTACAAGTTTACAGTTCTAAGCCTGTGGAAATGTCCAAACTAAGGTAGCCAAGGAAAGATACCTGAATTCAAGGAAAGCTGATGTACCTACTCCTTTGTCAGCAGGGAAGGTACACTGGTCCATTGCTCCTGAACTCTTGCTTTCAGCCTCTGTTTCTGTGGACATTCTTCATTTTACTTTTCCAGGGTTGGCTTTCATTTCTTGCTTCCCTTGGCTCTCTCCAGGTTCTGGCATGCTTAACATCTCATGGCAATGTCTGCTGGGCTCCAAGCATCTCCAAACATTTGTATCTCTGTTCTCCATATGTCTGCATCTGTGTCAAATTTGCTGTGAAGTTTCTGTTGGCTGTGAGGCTCCTGTCATTTCTCTAGGCTCTGTTCTTTCTGTCATTTCTCCAAAATATTTCCCCCTTTGAAGACTCTAGTAATTTAATCAAGACCCACCTGGAATGGGTGGAGTCATATTTCCGTGTAATCAAAAGTTAATACCAACAATTGGATGCGCTGCAACTCCATGGAGATAATCTAATAAAAAATATTCCAGCCCACATTATTAAATCAGAATTAAAAGAGACAGCTTCTCCAATAAGGTTGTCAGCAGGGAAGGTACACTGGTCCATTGCTCCTGGACTTCTGTGAAAATATTCCATGCTCTTCTAAGGTAGAGATTCTCCATTCTTTGTACTGTAACCATGCTCCATACTCTTCTGTAGGGCCACTCCATGGTCTTCTAATTATAGACATTCTCGATGATGTCCTACTGTAGAGATGCTCCATGTTCATCTACTGTGGTCATGGTCCATGCTCTTCTACAGTGGACAGGCTCCATGCTTTTCTAAAAGGCACAGGCTCCATAGTCTCCATGATCCGTGCTATTCTACTGTAGGGATGTGCCATATTTTATTGTACAGGTATTCCTTGCTCTTTGACTGTAGGTGTGTTTGATGGTTGTGCACTGTAGAGATGCACCATGCTGTTCTCGTGTATAGATGTATCATGCTGTCCTGCTGTAGACTTACTCCATTCTGTTCTATCGAGATGCGCTCCAAGCTCTTCTTTTATAGTCATGTTCTGTGCTCTTCTACTGTAGACATGCTCCATGCTCATCTATAGCTGAGAAGCTCCATGCTTTCTAAAATAGGGATGTACCATGCTCTTCTATGGTAGAGATGCTCTGTGTCCCTCTACTGTGGTCATACACCATGCTCTTCTACTGTAGACCTAACCCATGCTCTTCTATTGCACAGATGTTCCTACTCTTCTATATGAGAGATGTTCTATGCTTTTGTACTGTAGAGATGCTCCATATTGTTCCTCTGTAGACATGCCCCATGCTCTTTTACTGTATAGATGTGGCATGCTATTCTACTATGGAGATGCTCCATACTCTTCTATGTAGATATGTTCCCTGCTCCTCTACTGTAGAGATGCTCCACATTGTTCCAGTGTAGGCATGCTCCATGCTCTTCTACTGTAGAGAAGCCTCATTCTCTTATAAGGTAGATCTTATCCATTCTTTTCTACTGTAGATGTGTTCCATGCTCTTCTAAACTAGAGATGCTCCATGCTCTGTTTTTTAGATGTGTTCCATGCTCTTCCACTGTAGAGTTGCTCCATGCTGTTCTACTTTATACATGGTCTGTTCTCTTTTGTAGTCATTCACCAATCCCTTGTATTGTAGACATGCTCTATGCTCTTCTACCATAAGTTGCTCTATACTCTTCCCTGTAAAGATGCTCATTTCTCTTGTAATGTAGAGATGCATCTGGCTCTTACTGTAGAGCTGCTCCATGCTGTTCTACAGTAGTCGTGATCCATCCTTTCCTACTATAATCATACACCATACTGTTCCAGTGTAGACATGCTCCATGCTCTTCTATTGTATAGATGTAACAGCTATTCAAATGTAGAGATGCTCCCTGCTCTTCTAATTTAGAGATGTTCCTTGATCCTCTACTATAGAAATGCTCCATCCTGTTGTATCATAGACACTCTCCATACCCTTCTCTTGTAGAGAAACTCCATACTTTGTAGAAATGCTCCATGTTCTTTTTCTGTAGAGCTGCTCTGTGCTCTACTAAAGTTGTAATGCTCTGTGTTCTTCTACTGTAGACATGCTCCATGCTGTTCTTCTGTAGACATGCTACATGTTCTTCTGCTGCAGAGATGCTCTAAGCTCTTCCACTGTATCAGTGTAGCATGCTATTCTAGGGTAAATATGCTTCATGCTGTTCTAGTATAGACATACTCTGTGCTCTTTTACTGTAAAGATGCTTCATTTTCTTTCCTATAGTGATGTTTCATGGTCTTGTACTACAGAGAAGCTGTGTGCTCTTCTACTGTAGGCATAATCTATGATCTTCTGTGGTAGAGATGCCCCATGCTCTGTAGAGATGCTCCATGCATTTGCACTGTAGTGAAAGTCTGTGCTCTTCTTTTGCAGACATGCTACATGATCTTTTATTGTAGAGATGTATCATTATGCTGTCCTGTAGTTATGCTCCATGCTTTTCTACTGCAGAGATACTCCATATTGTTCTACAGTACACATGCCCCATGCTCTTCCACCGAAGACATAATTCCTGCAATTCTAGTGTAGAAATGCTCCATGCCCTTCTGTTGTATAGATAAGCCATGCTATTTTACTACAGAGATGCTCTATGCTCTTCTACTTTAGAGGTTCCATGATCTCCTACTGTAGAGATGATCCATGCTGTTCCATTGTAGACGTGACCCATGCTCCATTCTGTTGTCCTTTAGAGGTGCTCTATGCTCTTCTACTGTAGAGGTGCTCCATGTTCTTCTGCTGTAGATATGCTTTATGCCTTCTGTTGTAGATATGCTCCATGCTCTTCAATTGTAGATGTGCTTCATACATTCTACCATAGATATGCTCCATGCTCTTCTGATGATGACATGCTCCATGCTGTTCTAGTGTAGACCTGTTCCATGCTATTCTACTGTAGCATGCTCCATGCTCTTCCACTGTAGGGATGCTCTAAGTTCTTCTACTGTATAGATGTGCCATGCTATTCTACAGTAGAGGTGTTCCAAGCTCTTCTGCTTTAGAGAGGGCCATGATCTTCTAGTGTAGAGATGTTCCATTCTGTTCTACTGTAGGCATGCTCAATGGTCTGCTCATGGCCTTGTCCTGTAGAAATCCTCTATGATCTTTCACTGTAGAGATGTTCTGTGTTCTACTATGGTAGATGTACTCCATGTGTTCTACTGTAGATGTGCTCTGTGCTGTTATATTTTAATCGTGTTCCATGCTGTTCCATTGTAGACATGCTACATGACATTCTAACGTAGGTATGCTCTGTGCTGTATTGTAGTCATGCTCTATGTCTTCTACTGAGGACATGCTCTATGCCTTTCTACTGTAGTAATGCTCTATGCTCTTCTACTGTAGACATATTTCAGGCTTTTCTACCAGAATTATGCTCCACACTTTTCTACTCTATAGATACTCCATGCTCTTCTAGTTTAGAGATGCTTCATGATATTTTCCTGTAGATGTGCTCCATGCTATTCTACTGTAGATATGCTCCATTCTCCTCTTCTGTAGTCATGTTCCATACTCTTCTACTGTAGACATGCACCATGCTCTTCTGTAGTAAATTGCTCTGTGCTCTTCCCTGTTGAGATGATCCATGCTCTTATACTGGACGCACTTTTAGTGTAGAGATGCTACATGTTGGAAGCACTTTTAGTGTAGAGATGCTACATGTTCTTCTACTGTATTCATGCCCCATGACCTTGTATTGTAGAAGTACTGCATGCTATTCTAGTATAGACATGTAGACATGCTCTCTGCTCTTCTGCTGCAGAGATGCTCCATGCTTTCATGTATAGATACCATGCTCATCTTATGTAGAGGTGCTGTATGCTATTCTATTGTAGTGCTGCTCCATGCTACTCTACTATAGACATTCTCCATGCCCTTCTACTGTATAGACATCCCAAGCTATTCTGCTGTCAGTGTGCTCCATGCTATTGCACTGTGGAGATACTTCATGTTGTTTTACTGTCGAGATGCTCTGTGGTCTTCTACTTTAGAGATGTTCCATACTGTTTTAATGCATAGATGTACCATGTTCTTCTATTGTATAACTATTACATGCTCTTCTAAAGAAGAGAGGTTCCATGCTCTTCTACTATAATCATCCTCCATGCTCTTCTACTTAGGGATGCTCCATGGCCTATTACAGTAGATGTTCTCAGTGATGTCCTACTGCAGACATGCTTTATGAAATTCTACTTTATAGATGCGCTATTCTCTTTTACTGATGTCATGCTCCATTGCCTTCTACTGTATAGAAGAATTTATAGAGACAGCTATACAGACAATCTATAGAAATTGCCCATGCTCTTCTACTGTAGACATGCCTCATGCCCTTCTACTATAGATATTCCATGTTCTTCCTATGCACACATAATCCATACTCTTCTGCATGTGATATGCTCTGTGCTGTTCTACTTAGAAGTGCTCCAAGTTCTTCTTCTGTAGACATGCTCCATCCTCTTCAACGATAATATGCCCCATGCTATTCCCTGCAGAGAGGCTCCATGCTCTTCCACTGTAGAGATGCTCCTGCTCTTCTACTGCAGAAATATTCCATGCTATTCTACTGTAGTCATGTGTATTAGTATGCAAGCTGCTAGAACGCTATATAGCAGAACTAGAATGGCTTTTATAAAAGGGAATTTAATAAGTTACAGGTTTACAGTTCTAAGCCTATGGAAATGTCCCAATTAAGGCACCAACAAGAGGTTACCTTCACTCAAGAAAGGCCCATGGGTCTGGAACAGCTCTGTCATCTGGGAAGTCATGGGACTAGCATCTGCTGGTCCACTGCTCCTGGCTCTATTGCTTTCAGTCTCTGTCCATGTGGAGGCTCCTCACTTTGCTTCTCTGGGGCTAGCTTTCATCTCTTGGTTTCCCTTGGCTATCTCCAGGATCTGGAATGCTTAACATCTCATGGCAATGTCTGCTGGGTTCCAAACCTCTCCAAACATCTGGGTCTCTTTTCTCCATGTGTCCGCATCTGTGTCAGCTCTGCTGTGAAGTTTCTGTCAGCTCTGAGGCTTCTGTCATTTCTCTAGGATCTGTTCTGAAGTTTCTGTTGGCTCTCTCTGTCATTTCTGACTCTCTCCAAATGTTTCCTCTTTTAAAGGATTTCAGTAAAAACTAATCAAGACACACCTGGAATGGGAGAAATCACATCTCCATGTAATCAGAAGTTAATGCCCATAATTGAGTGTGTCACATCTCCATGGAGATAATCTATTCAAAAGATTCCAACCTACATTAGTGAGTCAGGATTGAAAGAAATGCTTGCTCCCACAAGATTGGATCAGGATTAAAACATGGCTTTTCTAGGGTACATAATCCTTTCAAACAGGCATATCTACTGGCTCTCCTACTTTAGACTCACTCCAGCCTATTCTAGTATAGTCATGCTCCAAGCTCCTCTAGTGTAGAGATGTCCATGCTCTTCTATTTTAGAGATCTTACATGGTATTCTACTGTAGACATGCTCCATGCTCTTCAACTGTAGAGAGGCTCCGTGGTCTAAAAAAAGGTGTTCCATGATGTTCTACTGAAAACATGCTACATGCTCTTTCACTGTACAGATGCTCTATGCTCCTCTACTGTAGTCATGTACCATGTGCTTCTACTGTAGACATACTCCATGCTTTTCTCCTATACAGATGTTCAATTCTCTACTCCTGTAATCCTACTCCATGCTCTTCTACTTTAGACATGCTGCTCCATGCTCTTATACTGTAGGGTTTCTCCATGGTCTTCTGCTGTAGATATATTTCACACCCTATTACTATAGAGATGATCCATGATCTTCTACTCTCTACGTGTTCCATGATTTCTACTATAGACAAGCTCCATGCTCTTCTACTGTAGAGATGCTTTTTATGTTCTTTGTGCTGGTTTGAAAGTAGTATGTGCCCCCAGAAAAGCCATATTTTAAACCTGATTCATTCTTGTGGGGACAGCCATTCTTTTAATCTTGACTGAATGTTGTGGGACAGTAACTTTTGATCGTATTATTTCTCTTGTAGAGATGTTCCATAGTCTTCTACTACAGAGATGTGGTGTTCCCAATTGTCCATGTGATGTTTTGATTAGATGGAGATGTGTCTCCACCTATTCAAGGTAGGTCTTGATTAGTTTAATGGAGTCCTTCAAAATGGAAGCATTTTGGAGAGAGTTCAGAGCTGACAGATACTTCAGAGCAGCGCTGACACAGTAGAGCTGATGTAGGCGTTTGGAGTTCGAGACAGAAATAGCCTGAGTGCTAAGCAAGGATGCACACAAATAGCCAGAACCTGAAGAGAAGAAATCTCTGGCCCCAGTGGACCCTAAGCTAAGAGATGAAGCACAGAGTTTTTTTTTCCCAGAGCAGCTAAGTGAATTCCCATAGATGCCTAAGAGAAAACCACTGGCATCAGAAGCTGGAAGCAACAAAACCAGAAACAAGGACCAGCAGACGCCAGCCATGTGCCTTCCAAACTGACAGATGTGTTCCAGACCCATTAGCTTTTCTTGAATTAAGGTATTGTTCCCTAGATGGCTTAGTTTGAACATTTTTATAGACTTAGAACTGTAATCTTGCAACTTAATAAATTCCTTTTTAAAAGCCATTCTATTTCTGGTATATTGCATTCTGCCAACTTAAAGTAATACTCTCTCCTACTGCAGTTATTCTCCATGCTTTTCTGCTGCATAGATGCTCCATGCTTTCCTACTGTAGAGATGCTCCATGCTGACTCCCTTAGAGATGTTTCAGGTCTTCTACTGTGTTCAATGCTGTTCCAGTGAAGATATGTGCCATGCTTTTCTACTGTATAGATGCTCCTTGGTATTCCACTGTAGATGATCTCCATGCTGTTCATTGTAGAGATGCTCCATGTTCTTCTATTTTAGTCCTCCTCTATGCTCCTTTAATGTAGATATGCTTGATGCTGTTCTATCTTAGAGATGCTCTATGCTCTTCTACTGTAGACATGCTCCATGTTGTTCAAGTGTGTAGATGTCCCTTGTACTTCTGTAGAGATGCTCTCATGCTATTCTCTTGTAGAGATGTTCCATAGTCTTCTACTACAGAGAAAATCCATGCTGTTCTATTGTAGATGTGCTACATGCAATTCTACTTTTGAAATGCTCCATATTCTTCTACTGAAAAGATACTCCATGATGTTGTAATTTAGACAGGATCAATGCTGTTCTACTGTACAGATGCTTCATGCTCTTCTGTGTATGTGCTTCATGCTGCTCTACTGTATAGATGTGCCATGCTATACAGACATGTTCCATGCTCTTGTGTTGTAGAGATGCCCCATTCTCTTCTATTCTATACATGATGCATGCTCTTCTACTATAAACAGGCTCCATGCTTTTCTAGTGAAATCATGCTCTATGCTCATGTCCTGTAGAGATGCTCCATGCTCTCCTACCTTAGAGATTCTCCTTACTGTTCTGCTGTAGATATGCTCCTTGCTTTTCTACTGTACAGATGCTCCATTCTCTCCTATTGTAGACATTGTCCATGCTGTTCTACTGTACAGAAGCTACTGCTATTCACTTATAGACATGCTCCATGCTGCTCTGTTGTAGAGATGCTCCATCCTCTTCTACTGTAGAGGTTCTAATGCTGTTCTATTCTGCACATGCCCATGGTGTTCTACTGTAGACATGTTCCACGCTCTTCTACTGCAGAGATGCTCCATCCTCTATTCCTGTAGAGATGCTCCATGCTCTTCTACTGTAAACATGCTCTATGCTCTTCTACTGGAGATATGGTTCAGCCCTTCTAGTGTAGATATACTCCATGCTCTATAATTTAGAGATGCTCCATGCTCTTCTACTGTAGATGTGATTCGTGCTCTTGTACAGTAAGATGCTCCCTGCTCTTCCATGGTAGAGATGGTCTCCTCTTCTACTGTAGGGATTTTTCCTGCTCTTCTACTGCAGAGATGCTCCATCCTGTTCTACTGTTGTCATGCTCCATGCTTTTCTAATGTACACATACTCTATGCTATTCTAATGCAGACATACTTCATGTTCTTCTACTGTATAGATGCGTGCCATGCTCTTCTACTGTAGGGATGCTCCATGCTGTTGTTGTGTATAGATGTACCATGCTCTTCTACTTGAGAGATACTCCATCATGCTCTTCCAGTTTAGATATTTTCCATACTTTTGAGTGTATAGATACCATGCCCTTCATACTTTAAGTGTATAGAGATGCTCTGGTCCTCTACTGTAGAGATGTTCCATACTGTTTTAGCATGTAGATGTACATGCTCTCCTAATGTATAAATATTCCATGTTCTTCTAAAGTAGAGATGCTCTGTGCTCATCTACTGTAATCATGCTGCATCATCTTCTACTGTAAAGATTCTCTGTGCTATTCTGTAGATACACTCTACCTTCTTGTACTGCATAGATGTTCCATGCTGTTCTACTCTTTCCACATTACATCCTGTTCTACTGTATAGATGCTCCATGCTCTTCTGGTGTAGTCATGCTCTTATACTGTAGAAATGCTACATGCTCTTCTACTCTTTCCTTGTTCCATCCTGTTCTTCTGTAGTCGTGCTTCATACTCTTGTACTGTAGAGATGCTCCATGCTTTTCTCCCTTATAGATGCTCCATGCTGTTTACTTAGAGATCCTCCATGCCCTTCTACTGTAGAGACACTCCTTTTCTACTTAGACATGCTTTGTGCTGTTCTACTTTAGACCTGCTATGTTTTCTTCTACTGTAGAGATACTCCATGCTTTTCTACTGTAAACATGCTCCCTGAAGTATTAACGTAGAGGTGCTCCATGCTGTTTTACTGTAGACACACTCTAAACTGTTCTACTGTAGAGATGCTCAATGCTGTTCTACTGTATAGATGTGTCATGCTTTTCTACTTTAGAGATGTTCCATGCATTTCTAGTGCATAGATATAACGTGCTTTTTTTTCTACTCTAGTGATGCTCCATGCTCTTCTACTATAGACATACTACATGTTTTCTACTATAGAGATACTCCATGCTCTTCTACTTCAGGATATCTGTGTTCTACTGTAGAGGCACTCCATGGTCTTCTACTAGACATGTTCCAGGCTGCTGTACTGTATAGATATACCATGCTATTCCACTCTAGAGATACTCCATAGTCTTCTACTCGGAATTGTTCATGCTTTTCTACTATATCTGATGTACCGTGCTCTTCTATTGTAGATATATTCCATGTTGTTCGGCATAATTATATAACAAGTCCTTGCTTGATGGAGAATTTTGTTCATTTCCAGTATTTACCTTTGTTTTTCTCTAATGTGAAGGGATTATCGGGATAAATTCCTAGGAGCAGATTTAAGAGACAAGTGTACATTTGTGATGTTGATAGATTTGCAATTTTCTTCCCATAGAGGGTTATGTTACTGTATTCTCTCACCAGGAATGTTATAGAGAGCTGATTTCTCTATTTTCCTGCTCACATTATGTTAATGATTATATTATCCAATATTATAAATCAATAGGTATCATCACCATTCCTACTGGTTTTTCTGATAGCAGAAAAATGGCTTTTCATTGGAGTTTAAATTTGTATTTTTTTAATATGAGAATTGATTGTCTAAGACCCATTTAAAACTTATTCCTTTTTCTGAGAATGATCCATTTTATAATGAACCAATTGTTGGAGATTCTTATTTACATAAGGGCTGCAGATATTTTCCAAACTTGCCCTTTAACTTTTGACTTTTTTAATGGCATTTTTGGCTAAAGCCAAAATGAGATTTTGTTTAATCTTTACTTACATTTCTGGGTTTTTTTTTTTTTTTAATGACTTCTGGGTTTTTTGTTCTACTTGGGAAGGTCTTCCCCAGTCCATTATCATTTAAAGAAATTCTCCCATGTTTTCTTTTAGCATTTTTATAGTTTCATTTTTAACTTTTATTTTGAAATACTCAATCTTATAGGACACTTACAAAAATAATACAACCCCCTTACAGAGAACCCCAAAATACCCCTACCCACCCCAATACACAGATCTACCAGTTTTAAGATTTTGCCACTTTTGCTGTATCATTCCATCTATCCATCTGTCCATTTGTCTATGTATCTATCTCTCTATTTACCAATCCATTTTCTTAGCACTTAAGTGTAGGTTGTTTACCTCATGCTCCTTGAACACCTAATACAGCCATGTATATTTCCTAAGAATAAGTACATGCACTCATGTAACCACCTTAAGTGTAATTATCATATCAAGTTCAAGAAATTTAACATTGATACAAAGTTTACGGTCTATATTCCATTTTTTCATATGTCTTCATATCTCTAAATAATGTCCCTTTGAGCCTTTTTTCCCTCCCTTTTTATATCCTACCCAGGATAATTTATTGTATTTATTTGTCATTGTCTCTTTAGTTCCTTACTCTTTCTGTATTTTTAAATTGTTGGTATATATGTATGACATAGTCTTTCCCATCCCAACCTCTCCCAAGCACACTATTCAGGAGGTTTAATCACATTCAGAATACTGCAGTACCCTCACCACCTTCTACTCCTGAAACTTTCCCATATTCCCAAACAGAATCCCTATACTCAGTTTGCATTAACTCCGCATTTTCCCTTCCTCACTGGCCCTGGCAACCTGTGCTGTAATTTCTGTCTCTGTGAGCTTGCATGTTCTCCGATACTTTCTTTGTAGTTACCATGGGGTTTAAATTTAACATCCTAAACCTACGCCAATCTTGTTTGCTTTGGTAACAAGTTCATTTTAGTGGTACATACAAACTCTTCCTATATCCCTCTGTCCCCCACTTTTATGAAGTTCTTGTCACCAATTACGTGTCTATACATTGTGAATCCAGAACCACTAATTTATCATGATATTTTATGCATTTGCCTTTTCAGATCCTGAAGGAATTAAAAGTATGGTTACAAACCAAAAATACAATAGTACTGGCATTTATATTTGCCTCTTTTGTTACCCTTACTGGAGATTTATTTCTTCATGTGGCTGTTCTTTCCTCTCAGACTTTCCTTAGTATCTCCCAGTGGGCTGGTCTAATGGTGATGAACTCCCTCAGTTTTTTGTTTATCTTGGAATATCTTAATCCCCCTCTTGTTTTTTTTTGGGGGGGGGGCATGGGCAGGCACCAGGAATCGAACCTGGTTTCCGGCATGGCAGGTGAGAATTCTGCCTGCTGAGCCATCATCGCACTGCCCCCTCCCTCATTTTTGAAAGGCAATTTTGCCAGATACTGAGTTCTTGGTTGGCAATGTTTTGCTTTAGGCTCTATAAATACGTCTTCCCACTATGGTTTCTGATGAGAAATCAGTACTTAATCTTATTGAGGCTCCCTTGTACGTGACATGTTGCTTCTCTCCTGAGGCTTTCAGAATTTTTTATCTTTGGCATTCAATAGTTTGATTATAATATGCTGCAGTGTGGATCTAATTTGGGTTTCTCCGATTTGGAGTTAGTTGAACATCTTGGATGGGAATATTCACGTCCTTTGTTATATTTGGGAAGTTTTCAGTCATCATTTCTTTGAACATTCTCTCTGTCCCTTCCTTCTTTCTTTCTTTCTCCTTCAAGGCCTCCCACAATACATATCTTGGTATACTTGATGGTGTCCCACAGGCTCTGTTCAGTTTTCTTCTTCTTTCCTCTTTCTGGTCCTCAGACTGGATGATTTCAATTGCCTTATTTTCAAATTCACTGTTTCTTTCTTCTGCCAGCTCTCATCTGCTGTTGAACATCTCTAGGGACTTTTACATTTCTGCTGCTGTGGTCTTCAGCTCTGTTTGGTCCTTTTCATAGTTTCCATCCTTGTATTGGTATTTTCTTCGTATTTATCTTATTTACCTATTGTTTTCATTTTCCTGATTTCCTTTAGTTCTTTGAATATATTTAAGACCATTTTTATGAGTCTTTGTCTGGTATAATACCTGTTCATTGATGGTTTTCACTGCTTTCATTTTCTCAG
>PVIY010032812.1:0-28652 GCA_004026745.1 Myrmecophaga tridactyla
TTCTCAGCCTTAGAACTGTAAACTAGCAACTCATTAAATTCCCCTTGTTAAAAGCCATTCCGTTTCTGGTATATTGCATTCTGGCAGCTAGCAAACTAGAACAGGCTCAGTAACATGGACTTCCACTCACCAAGGCCAACCTGGCTTTGACCACTGCTGAGTGTCCAATCTGCCAACAGCAGAGACCCACACTCAGTTCCTGATATGGCAGCATTCCTTGAGGTGATCAGCCTGCTACCTTGTGGTAGGTTGATTACATTGGACCACTTCCATTATGGAAGGGAAAGTGATTTGTTCTAAGTGGAATAGACACATATGCCAGATATGGGTTTGCATTTTCTGCACACAATGCTTCCACAAAAACTACCATACATGGACTCACCCACCATCATGATATTCCACACAGCACTGCCTCTGATCAAGGAACCCACTTCACAGCAAATGAAGTGCAGGAAAGGTCACATGCTGATGGAATTCTCTAGTCTTACCATGTTCCCCATTATCCAGAGGCAACTGGGTTGATAGAACATGAAACCGCCTTCTGAAGACCTAATTACAATGCCAACTAGGTGGCAATACCTTGCAGGGCTGAGGTGATGTTCTCTAGGAAGCTGTGCATGCTCTGAATCAGTGTCCACTCTATGGTGCTGTTTTTTCCATGACGTTATGTATGGGATTAGAAAAGGCCTTTTCTTTCAATCCTGATCTAATGTTGTGGGGCCAGACTTATTATTTAGAGTGGCCTTTTGATTAGATTAGTTCTGCTGAGATGTGATGTGCCCAACTGTGGGTATGACTTTTTAATTAGATGGAGTTGTGACTCCATCCATTCAAAGTGGGTCTTGATTAGTTTACTGGATCCTTTCAAAGGGGAGACATTTTGGAGAAACCAGAGTTGACATAGATGCAGACATATGGAGATGCTTCGAGTGCTGACAGAGAAAGCTTAGACACAGATGTCTGGAAATGCAGAAGCCCCAGGTGACACCAGGAGCTGAGAGAGTCAACAGAAAGAAGACAGGAATCAGAGTCCAGCAGACGTCACTATGTGCCTTTCCTTGAGATACTAAGCTAAGAGATGAAACCCAGAGTTTTGCCCCAGAGCAAGTCAAGACCCACAGACAAACCACTGGAGGAAACCAGTGGAATTAGGTGATGAAAGCAACAAAATCTGGGAGCAATGAGCGAGCAGATTACCTTCCCATGAGACAGAACAATCCTGGAAGTAAGTGGCCTTTCTTGAGTGAAGGTATCTTCTTGGTGATGCCTTAATTTGGACATTTTCATGGCCTTCTATTTGTAAATTTGTAACCTAATAAATCCCCTTTATAAAAAGCCATTTCATTTCATGTATATTGCATATTGCATTCTGGCAGCATTAGCAAACTAAAACAGGTGGTATATGCTAACTCTCCTTGTTTGAAGCTGTATCTACCCCAGAAAAACATGTTCTTAGATTTAATCCTTTCCTGTGGATGGTAAACCCATAGTAAGTAAGACCTCTTGATGAAGCTACTTCAGTTAAGCTGTGTACAACCTCAAACAGGATGGGTCTTAATTTTACTACTGGAGCTCTTTATAAATGGAATGAAATTCAGACAGAGAAAGAAAGCTACAGTAAGTAAGAAGCTGAAATGAACAGAACTCAGAAAAGAAGGGAAACACCAGGAGATGCCACCATGTGCCTTGCCAAATGTGATGGGGAAGCCAAGGATCTCCAGCAGCCAGCCCAAGATAAGACATCTTTATGTTGCCTTAATTTGGACTTTTAGCCTCAAAACCATAAGCAAATACATTTCCATGGTTTAAACCAAACCACTGCATTGGTATTTGCTTGAACAGCCCAGGAACCCTGTATTTTATGCATGATTTTTCTGTAAACCCATAACTTCTCTAATTAAATAGAAAAAGAAAACAGATAAGACAAATAAAACAATTTGAAAATGGGCAAAAGATTTAAACAGACATTGTACCAAAAAGATATCTAAATAGCTAATGACGTGAAAAGATGCTCAGATCATTAGTTATTAAGGAAATGAAAATTAAAATCACAACGAGCAATCACTACACACCAATAGAATGGCATAATAAAAAAGACAGAATACTTTCAGTTTGATGTGGAAAAACTGTAACCCTCTGTTCTAGTTTGCTAGCTGCTGGAATGCCATATACCAGGTATGGAATGGCTTTTTAAAAAAGGGAATTTAATAAGTTGCTCGTTTACAGTTCTAAGGCCAAGATAATGTCCCAATTAAAGCAAGTCTATAGAAATGTCCAATCAAAGGCATCCATGGAAAGATACCTTGGTTCAAAAAGGCAGATGAAGTTTAGGGTTTCTGTCTCAAGTGAGAAGGCACATGGTGAACATACTCAGGGTTTCTCACTCATCTGGAAAGGCACGTGGTGAACACAGCATGTCCTGGCTTCCTTTCATGAAGCTCTCCAGTGGCGATTTCCTTCTTCATTTCCAAAGGTCGCTGGCTGGGGGACTCTCTGCTTCTCGTGGCTACATCATTCTGCTCTTTCAGAATCTCTAGCATTCTCCAAAATGTTTCCTCTTTTATAGGACTCCAATAAACTAATCAAGATGCACCCGAATGGGTGGAGACACATTTCCACCTAATCCAGCTTAACAACCACTCTTGTTTGAGTCACGTCTCCAGGGAGATGATCTAATTACAGATTCAAACATACAGTACTGAACAGCAATTAGAAGAAACGGCTGGATTTATAAAATGGGAGTAGGTTAAAACATGGCTTTTCTAGGGTACATACATCCTTTCAAACCAGCACACTTTCACACACTGCTGTTGAGATTGTAAAATGATAAGCCACTGTAGAAAATAGTTAAGCAGTTTAGCATAAACTTGCCACACGACCCACAATTCCATTCCTAAGAGTTTACACAAGAGAAATGAAAACATATGTCCAAAGACATGTATATAAATATTCACAGCAACATTATTCATAATAATCCCAAACTAGAAAGAATCTAACATCCATCAATAGGTGAACAGATTAACAAAAGTGATCTGTCCAGGGTGGTCCATGGTGGTTCAGCAGGCAGAATTCTCGCCTGCCATGCCGGAGACCCAGGTTTCATTCCCGGTGACTGCCCATGCAAAAAAAAAAAAGAAGGAAAGAAAAAGAAAAAAAAAGTGATCTGTCCATACAATGGAACATTACTCAGCAATACAAAGGAATGACCTAATTATACACGTTACAACACGAATGAACCTCAAAAACATGCTCTGTGAGACAAGCCACAAACACAAAAATACATAGGGCAGCTGAGTCAGAAGATGACTGAAGCCAGGTAATAGTTTGCTCATCCGTCCATGCCAAATGGATGGTGGGGAAGGTAATGCAAAAAACTGGTAGAGCGGGAGTGACCACGCTTGTTCTGGATCTCTACGTATTAAAGTATTTTAACAAGCAAAATACTTACTTTGCTCACTATGCTCTTTGACAGTGCACAGTTGGGGATATTGTGCTTCTCAAACCTTTACCTGTTCCACAAATAAAGCATGTGAAGCATGAACTGGTTGAGATCATTTTAAAAGTTCAAAAAGTCACAGATCCAGAAATGTGAAAACCCTCTGCAGGAACTATCTACTTGGAAAGTCCAGGCAGTTTGGAAACTACCCACCTAAGCAAAAATATGACATAATTCAATATCTCTTCAATGCAATAAAGGAAGATTGTGTGAAACTGAAATATTTATAAGTTTTATGGAAAAAGAAACTTTGCTAATTTCATCATAAAGTGTGTCCAATTTATCTTATGTATTTATGAAATAGCTAAAAATAAATTAAGTAAAGGAGCTGTTTCATATTCCTATTTTATCGAACATACTTTTTTGTTACATTAAGTATGCCTAGAGGTCTGCGGCAACACGTTGAAAATTCATTATTTTTGAAAATGTATTGATTTTTTTTTTATACTAGGGAATCTTGAGTTTCTCTCAGAACCTTTATTTTGGGAGAAGAAAAACTTCTGATACCATAAACAGAGAAGACTATGTTAAGTGAATATTTATTTTTGATGGTATATTTTCAAATTAATTTTTTTTCTGATTTCATCAATTCCGAAGGAAAATAATCAAAATGCTTGTGGTCAGACTTTATCAGATTAGGCTGTGTTAATAAAAAGTCAACATGAAAAGAAAAAACCAACATGGTGCATGATTACATTTATAAGAAATTTATAGCAGCAAAAAACACATCAATGGTTGCCTAGGGCTTGGAGTGAGAGTAGAATTACCTGCACATAGGCACAAGGAAACTTAGGGGAGATGACAATATTCTAAAACTGGATTGTTATGATGTTGTAACCAAGAAATTAGAATCTAAGGGATGATTTTGATTACTGAATCGTATTCCTTTTTGCTTTCTGGGATACTGGAATAGACAGAGGGGAACACCTGAAATCCCTAAACTATAATTCAGCTGCTCCAATATCTGAAATGACTGCAAAAACCCTTATCTTGTGCTTCTGTGTAACAGCTGTTACTCCTTTTACCTGGTCATTTTCTTATAGCACAAAGGCCCTAATGTTAATGAAGAATTTGAAGTCAGCCATAAACTAGCTTCAGCCCCGAACATTTGTAAATCATATCAGCTAGATTCTGCTATTGAAAGATAACTTGTCTCCCTTCCTTTTGGTTCTCACCTTTAGTACTGAAGTGATAGCCTGCATCCACTTCTTTCAACTTACGCTCTCCTATTGAAATGATGATAACACTGTCTCCTTTTCTGCTTTGAACTTGCTATTCGAAATGGCCTCATCTCTTCCTTCTAAAATCCTTAAAACCCTGAATCCCCTAAATTTGGGGAGACAGATTTTGGGCCACTAGGCCAACTGCTCTCCTACTATGCGCCTAGTAATAAACTCTTTCTCTCTTTGAAATCCCCACGTCTCAGGAATGGGTTATTGAGTGCATTGGGCAAAAGAATCCATGGTCTTTGTCCGGTTAACAATGGTTGCACAATTCTAAAAACTTAGTGAAAATATTCAAACACTTAAAATTGGAATTTTAGGATAGATCAATTATACCTCAATAAAGTTGTTTTTAAAAAATGCAGGCCCCTGAAGGTCCATCTGATGTACTTAATATACTTAAAAATCTTTCCTTCTTCCCTTCCTTCCTGAATAACTTAGTCTAGATGCCATTAGATGAGGCTGGTGGCCAAGTGGTCAGGGGAAGGTGTAGCACCTGGAATGGATGTCAGAGAATGATGGGGTAGGGAGTTTGTCTGTTTGGGAAGTCTGGCGTAGGGTGCTGAAGACCCAGCAGGGTAAGGACAGGGTGCGGAGGGCATCCATATAGGAGGATAGTGTTTGCAAAGAGAGAAGGGTTACAGACAGGAAGAAATGATCAAATAAACAAAGATGTCAAAGATAATGAGAGTAAGGTTTCAAAGAAGGAAGTTAAGACTATGACATAGAGAAAACAAGAATGAACTAGAACTGGATTGGAGATTTCAGTGTGAAGTTATGGTTTTTGATATATAAAAATCAAGAAATAAAGATATGTATATATGTGTTATATGCATACATTCCCTACTTCTGTCCACTGAGGAGGACTGGGAACAATGAATTCAAATGTCAGTAAACATGCCAACATCCAGATTGTTGGCTTTTAAATATCATTCTCCACTTAAAAAAAGAACCATGCCCCTCAGGGAAATGGCTAGTTTGGGAGTTAAGGCAGGGAGAGTACAAAATAAATCAGCCAGGAACATCTTATTGGGCCAGAAAGCTAGGAAGTGCTCAAAGAATGATGGAAGCATGTAATAAAGACATGGAAGCCAACAAGGATTCTCCCTGACCAAACACAGTATAACTTAGCATCATTATGATGCTAACAGATTATAACCCATTATAATTTGAATTTATGATGACATAAAGAAAACAAAAGAAAAAATAAACAGGGAGAGGTGAAAGTTTTCCTTACAGTGGAATGCCAACTGATAACTGTGTAAAAAAGGACAGAATTAGAAAACCACTGCAGTGTAATAATTTGGCCAAGAAATAGCAATGGATGCTAAAACTAGTGGATTAAAATTTGATGAAGATTGGAATATTTATATAATTTCAAAAAAAACCTTCCCATATTTATTAATTACAAAGGGAAAAAGAGTAATTTTACAGCCAAGAAATCACCTTAATCAAGTGATCAAGGTTACCTTCATGGTAATGGGATACTAAGCCTACTGATAGGATGTAATGAGAAGAACACAGCTTTACCTTTGTGATATTCCTGCCAAAGATGTATAACCTGAATCTAATCATGAGGAAATATGAGACCAACTCAAACTGAAGGGCATTTTAGCAAATAATTGACCATAATCTTCAAAAGCGTCAAGGTTATACATGTTGAGAAAAGATTGCAGAACTATTCCAGATTGAAGGAGATTAAAGAAAAATAGGAAGATGGTAACACATAATTCTGGATCGAAGTCTTTTTTATTTTTTTCTTTTAATAAAGGACATTAGTGAGACATTTGGCAAAATATGAATTGAGCTTATAGATTACATGGTAGGATTAATCTTTAATTTTCCCTATTTTAATGGCTATAATGTGGTTATGAAAATGTCTTTGTAGGAAGTATGCACTAAAGCATTCAGGGGTGATGGGAAATCATGTTGTGATTCACGAATGGGCCAGGGTAGGGGGTTGGCAAACTTTCTTCTTAAACAGTCAGATACATAAACATTTCAAACTTTGCAGGCCACATATGGTCACTGTCATGTATTTCTTAGTTTTTTTTGTTTTGTTTTGGTTGGTCGGTTTTTACATTCTTTAAAAATGAAAAAAACATTCTTATCTTAAGGGCTGTACTGCAGGTCACAAGTGGCCTAAGGGCTGTAGTTTGTTGACCTCCAGTTAGGGAAGAAAAGCTTTTTGAAATGATTTAAAAAGAATACGTCTGCTAAAGTCAGAGCAGTCACCTGAAAAGTTCTGCGAATGGCTACAATAAAGGTGAAGAGGGCTGAAAGCTGAAAACTTACTGAATAAAAAGCCTTCTCTCTCTGCTTTTACTCCATCACAAGCTGGGAACTTTCTTCTGGCCAATTTGGGCCTATGCTCCCTGGGAGGTGAATGAATGAATAAATGAATCTAACACGAATTTTCCTAGAAGATAGAATTCCCTCCACATTAAGTTGGGAAATAAATCCTTGACCCTTAAGGAAAATTTTAATTTTCCTCAAGGAACACATTTTCTTTGTCTTTTATAAACCCTAGAAAATACAATTTAAAAAAGAAATTGTTGCTTATCTCT
The DNA here is from genome assembly GCA_004026745.1 of Myrmecophaga tridactyla. Taxonomy (NCBI): domain Eukaryota; kingdom Metazoa; phylum Chordata; class Mammalia; order Pilosa; family Myrmecophagidae; genus Myrmecophaga; species Myrmecophaga tridactyla. The sequence continues at coordinate 7,287 of PVIY010032812.1, forward strand.
AAGGTCAGTATTGACAGAGAAGCTTAAGAAAGTAAATTAGAATTCACAACTAACCCTATATGTAAACCAAAGAAATATAATGCTTCAGTTTTGCAACGTTATAAAATACTAAACACAAGCTGTTTCCTGGAGCATCCCCAAAATTTCAAAATAACAGAAAGCAGAAAGGCCTCACTATGTAAGAAAATAATGGGCTTTCCAGACAACTCACTCCTGGGAATGCTAATTCTCTCTTCCTGGAATGTTCAGTAGGCTTTCCTAATGCAAAGTATGTGAAACTATCTGCCTTGGGTCTGTGGGTTCCTACTTCAAAGAACAGCAATTGAGAACCAAAATTAAAGCATCCTAATCTGAATAGCAAAGACAGGACCAAGGAGTACCAGATATGATTCTAGCTCTGTAGCCTGCACAGTCAGCCAAGGCACTTGACAGAGGCCAAACTTAACCATTACAAATAAAATGGAGAAAGATCAATGGGAAAGTTGGGGTTTTGTTCACTATAGCCCCACCATCTACTGACTGGTCCTTATTTAATCTGATTAAAAAACTCAATATAGACTGCCTCTATCCCTTAAACATATGAAGAGATATTCAATATCATTCATAAAAGAAATATAAATTTAAATTACACTGAGATACCATTTCTCACCCATCAGATTGGCAAAAATGTAAAATCTTGACAAAACATGCTGTTGGTGAGGCTTTAAGCAAACAGATATTCTCATATACTACTGGTGGGAATGTGAAATGGTATAACCATTATATAGAGAAATATCTAATAAACCTACATAATAAACCTAAATATGCATTTATTCTTTGACTCAGCAGTCCCAGGAATTTATTCTGAAGATACACTGCAAACAAAATGAAAATATATAAGCACTGTGCCGGTTTGAAGCTATTAGGTACCCCAGAAAAGCCATGTCCTTTAACCCTCATTCAATATGGCAGGTGGAATCTATTTGCTTATTTCCATAGAGATATGACTCACCCAATTGTGGGTGGTAACTTTTGATTAGATGGTTTCCATGGAGATGTGTCTCTACCTATTCAAGGTGGGATTGCTTATTGGAAACCATTTTTTCTTTTATTTTTTGGCATGGGCAGGCACCGGGAAGCAAATGCTTATTGGAAACTCTTAAGAGGGAACCATTTTGGAAAAAGCTTTAGAGTCACAAGAACCAACAGAGCCCATGCAGCCAGAGACTTTCGGAGCAGAAAGAAAACGCCCCCGGGGAAGCCTTATGAAATGAGCAGACAAAGTTAGCAGATATCACCATGTGCCCTCCCAGCAGAGAGAGAAACCCCAAACTTCCTTGGTATCTTTCCCTCGATGCCTTAGTTTAGACATTTTCACCAGCCTTAGAATGGTAAACTTGCAATTTAATAAATTCTCCTTTTTAAAAGCTGCTCAGTTTCTGGTAAATTGCATTCTAGCAGCTTACTAACTAAAACAAGCACCAACAAATAATCAAAGCCATGAAAATAAAATTTTTAATGCCAAGAATCTATCATTGAAAAATGTGTCTCTCGCTTGACTATTAGCGTGCTAGTTCTCCAAAAGTGGTAATCTAGCCCTGAACCCATCCTATCTACCAAGATCATGGAAGGGACTGACTCTGGCCCCTGAAATAGTCAAGATCAGCACTGGCCCTTTTATTCTCTAGCATCCAGGCCACCAAAGGGAAGCTGCCACAAGAGGCCCGCCTAAAAGAATGTTACCAGATAATATATATCTTTCAGGTTGCCCAGGCAGGAGGGCATGCAGCTGCCACTGCCTCATCTGAGCCAGAAACAAAGCTTAAATGGGCAGGACAAAATGATGAATGATATCTAGAGCTGTCTGTGGGACAATATAATTAATGGAAGCAAAAGGAAAATTAATGAAAACAAAACAGAGTGCTGAAAATCTATAACAGGTGAGTTTTCCAATAGGAGCTGCATCAAAGTAACTAATATTAGCAGCTAACCTTACTGAGCACTTTTTATATGCTGGATAGTGAATATTATTAATTTTACACATACTTATTCATTTAATCTGTGCAATAATCTTTGCAGTACTATTATTTTCCTTATTTTAATGATGCACAAAATTGGTTGCAGCAGGGCCAGGATAAGAACTTTCTTCCTTTGGAAGTACTTTGAAAGCGGTTGCTTAAAAAAAGAAAGACAAGAAAAGCAGGTGTTGGTGAAATGGAAATAGTACTTTCTCTTTGGCAAGAGACAATCTTGACACTGCCAAAAAAGGTTTTCAAAGGCTGCCTCATTTTGGAGAAGGGCCAAAGGAACACCTGTCCTTTTGCCATATAAGTCTACAGAAAATCTTCAAACAGAAGGGGTCAGACAGTGAAATGAGTAAAAATGTCCGCAAGCTTTAGTAGTGAACTAGAAATGCCTATGCAATAGGAAGTGGGCTAGGGCTAGAACCTTTCCAATATAAAGGTGACTCTAACAAGGACTTCTTGCTGTCAACTGTTCCATGTTAGAAGGCCAACAAACACTAGACTTTGGTAATTAAAAACCAATGATATACCTATACCATTCTATGTTCCAAAAAGTTTTCAATACCAGACTTATATATCCTGCAGGCCTAAAGCTAGATCAGGGAATAGTCAGAGGAACAACTACTTCCTTGTTCTTCAGGACACTAAAGTACATCTGCCCCTAGCACTTGTTTGAACAAGGTATGCCAACAAGGCAATACCCACGTCTAAGTGCCAATCAATAGACTGGATCATATTATTAAAAGATGTACAGTTTGACTAAAGGTTAGAGGTTAATTAAATTCAACCCAAAGCACGATAATTCACTATGCCTCTTGAGATTGATCATACCCACAGGAAAGACTTACGAGCTAGCTAGCATCAACACCTATCTATAACAGACTCATTCCTTCTCTTCAAGGAAAAAAAACCCATAAATATATTATAGAATTATAACAGGCAAAGTTTCAAACTATGTCTTGATCATCCTTCAAATTATAATGGGCAAAATTAGTTATTACAGGCACATCATTATTAAGGGCCTAAGAATATCACTAGGATGCAGACAATGAAGTGGGTTGGGATTTAGAGCAGGGCCAGTTCTCAGCACTCTGACAAAGGAACATAACTATTTTCTAGCCCTTCAGGGAAAAGCAGCCAAAAGCCTCAATAGCTATACCCCAGAGTAGATAAAAGATAAAGCCACTGGGAGATGGCAGAGTGTGGATTCTAGTTCCTTCTCTCCGGGGTTGTTTAATTAACAACAACAACACGAAAGGGTCAAATTCACTGCCAACAACTTTCAATTTTTAGTTCTTCACTTAATCACATTGTTTATTGGAACCACTTTTCTCTTCTTTCCACGTATACTTGTTTATTTGCTTAACAACTAATAATCTAATAACTAAGGTTCAAAAGGTACATGTACATGATAAGAATTTTGTAAAATGCAGATTCATGGTTACATTCACTAAGCACTGATTCGGTTCTTGACTCTGAATGTGAACATAGAGAACAAAACTAAGATAGTGGGCAACAGCAATGAGCAGACGTAAAAGGTAACAAAAAGAACATAGGTTTACATAAGAAAGCAAAGAATGTAAGGGCTTGAAAATGACAGGGAACTTGAAAATGCCAATTCCCACTCCCAGTATAGGGGAATTTATTAAATATATTATATGTTACCTTGGGTAAAGAGATGATCTAAGGCTGCAAAAATTACTTAGGTTCAGAACACATACTGTTATGCAAAGGAAATACCTTAGAGAGGAAGAAGAGTATAGCTGTTAAGAAAAATAGGCTCTTTGGAGCTAGACTGCCTGAATTCTAATCCCAGTTCTGCTGTTTACCAGCTGTGTTATCCTAAGCAATTTATTTAATCTCTCTGTGCCTCAGTTTCCTCATGTGTAAAATGAGGTAATAATACCTACCTCATAATAGATGTGAGGGTTGAATGATCTACAAATTTTAAAGTGCTCAGAACAGTGACTGGGAGCCATTAGGCACTTGTTCACTGTTAATTAAATTAATACTCAACAACAGATGCTTCATCAGAAACATTACAGCAGAGGAGTTAAAAGAATTAGATTCTTTGGGAATGGATGTCAGTTTTACTGCTTATTTTTTCCTCTCTGTGCCAGTCAGTGTCTTCATCTATAAAATAGATTTATTTGGTTTGCTGACTTAATAAAATGGACTCACTTGTATTTTGCACCTCATCAGGGTACTTTGAGGATTAAATAGGTATAACACAAATAAATCTTTCAGAAAAATTTGTAGTATACCATAAATGTATTCTTTTGTTGTTTTATTTCTCAACTTTTCTTGACTGTTGTTTTATTCCTCAACTTTTCTTGACTAAGCGAGATAAATCAGTTAGAATAAAGAACCTGATCTACTCCTAATGGGTTTATTTAATATGCAAATTAATTAACAAAAAATCTCATGGCCAATCTTTGCTTCGGATGACATAAGCATGGGTTGGAAATATTAGGAAAATTTGACTTCTACTTCTCACCATGATGGAAAAACAAGAGACCAGATTTACCCTTGTGCCTTAAAAATGAAAAAAGCAGACAAAATATGTAAAATAATAGTTTTCCAAGCCTGGAAGAAGATAAACAAATAATGTAAGCCCTACAATTGTCCCATCATACTCCCTGGAGAACAGATCCAAGGTGGAGGTACCGAGCATGTTAGAAGACTAACCAAGCATTTCAGTCTTCTTCAGAAGAGGAGACAGAACTGAGTATCTAGGAAGGCAATGGTAACTAGAATTTGCAAGACAGAGTATGAGAGAGGAGAAAGCTGCACAGAGAACTCTGGAGATCTGCAGTGGGTTCCTTTTGAGTTTTCAGCACAGTACAGATTAGCAGATACGGGTAAAGACTAAGAAAAGAAGTAGATGAAACACTCTCTAGAGCTCACACAGAGCCAGGAATAGTTCATATTCCCACAATCCAAATGGAAAAATTGCATAAGACACAGGACATCATATAGAGTACTCAGAAGGTATTACCCCAGTAATAAGAAAAAAGTAGCCTCAAATGCTGCTCTGCGACCTACCTACGAAAGCTTAAAAGCAACCTCAAAAGGATTCAACTACTTCTAAGTAACTTAACTGCATCCCAGAACAAAAATTCAAGAACATTTAAGGGAATACAAAAATACCCAGCAAACAACAAAGTAAAATAATCTTTCCATATTACTGAACTGATACTTTCCTGGGACAGAAACAAAATAACAGTGGAATGAAGCACTAATATAGGTACCAGACATATGAAGTAATCTAGAAAAAATATGGATTTAACAAGTTTTCTTTTTTTTCCCAAAGCTGTAAGAAACTGCTCCAGGGTGGGGATCCTGAGACAATAGGCGCCAAGAAATACAACTTCAAGCCAAGTGCCAAGACTGGGCACACCTTAAGCTGCAGGTACTATACAACTTACATTAGTTCTTAGCTTTACATACTAAGGGCTAGTACTTCTGGAAGGGGTAATTCTAGGGAAGAATCAGTCCCTGGTCAGTCCCAAATTGCCCATTTAAGCTCCTAAGCACTCCAATAAAATAATGCCATTTACCTGCATAACTAATTATGCTTTGACTTAAATTTTAGTTTTCCAGGCTACTTTTTTCCTAACTAAAAGCTTGATTAATCACACCTTCCTTCTTGAATTTTTTTAAATTGACTTCCAATGTACCATTCTCTTGGTTCTTCTTCCTCAACAGCTTTACTCCTTTTCAGCGTCTCCCATGCTAGCTCCTCATTGTCTCCCCAACCTCTAAAAGTCAGATTACCCCTGAGTTCAATCCTTGGACATCTCTTTTCTTATTAACAGTCACTCACTGGACAATCTCATAAATCCAATGGCTTTACATACTGCCTATATGCTCACAATTTCTAATTATGTATCTTTAAGCCTAGACCTCAGATATCTCTAACTGAATATCTAACTGTTATTGCTCCCTGTTTTCCAGTCTCAGTTCATGGTAACTCAATTTTCTAGCTGCTCAATCCAAAATCTGGAGTCATCCCTAACTCATCTTTTTCTCAAACCCTTCATCTAATCCATCAACAAATTATATTAAATTCTATGTCCAAAATTTGACCAATTCTTACTACCTGTACTTCACTGGGTTCAAATAACCATTGTCTTTTATCTAGATTATTCTAATACCCTTCTAGCTATAGCTAGATCTAAGCTAGATCTTAGAATCATGAAATTCTTCCACTTCCAATCCTCCAACAACTTCTCATCTCAGTAAAAAAGCAAAAGTCCTTATAATGTTCTACTAAATCTGACTCAACACTATATCTCAGACCTCATTTCCCATCAATCAACACCTCATTGGCTTCTTCACCACATAAAGAATACATGAAACAAACTCCTAGATCAGGCTGTTGACATTTACTGTAGCCTCAGCCTGGAACACTCTTCCCTGCAGGTATCTCCCATTCTGGCTCTACAACTTCCTTCATGTCTTTGCTCATATATCAACTTACCATTGAGGACCTACCTGACCATCTTATATAGAAAGGCAAACCCTGTCCATCACATTGCTTACCCCTCTTAGCCTACTTTATTTTTCGCAGTTGCACTCACGGCTATTTGTTCTATATTTACTGAAGGCAGGGACTTTATTTCTTCATGTTCACGGATATGTTCTCAATGCCTAGCAGTATCTAGGCCCCAGTATGCACTCAAATAATGTTGAATATATGAAAAAGGAAGGCAGGAAGAAATGAGGGAAAAACTATTTTATCAATGCAAACAAATCACAACCTGTTTTGGATTCAAATTTTCCTATTGTCTAAAATGTGGAGTTTAGACTATTGAACCTTTAAAAATCTCTAGCATTCTATCATGCTATGCTTCTCCCTATATGGTCACAGGGCTGCCCAATGATAAGGACAGGCACACAACTATGTAAATCTGATAGGCTACACTACTTTCTACTGAAATTTTAAGTGCAGCAGAGATCTGTGAAATTCCTTTTACTCTTCTCTGTACCAAGCCATGTTCCTCTCCATTATGAAGGAATGAGGTGTAAGGTTTACCTATTAGGTCAGGCCCACACTCACATCATAGCAGGTTTCCTTACCTCCACTGCAGTGGGTGGCTGGAACAGGGGCTGCCAGGACTGCTGTGGGCTTGTGGGATCAGGAAAAAGGCAAGAGGAGAAGTAGCTGGAACACAATCAGCACTAAATGGGACCTTAGTGAGGGACAGGCATGGAGCCGATGTGGGTGAAAACATATGCTGGTTTACTTCAGATCCTCGGCAAAGAGTAGAGATTCTGACAAGGCACCACAGCATAAAAAAACAGGGTCAGTGATAATTTCTCAAACAAAAGGAAACATATTCAAAATGGATAATTTTAGGTAAGAAGTTCAAGAAAAATAAGTAGTCAAAAATTCTTAAATATCATACCTAATTTCCAATGTTGGCACAGAATGACAATAGAGACTAAAACTTAATCTAAAACTTAAACCCAGAATTTACATATTGGATATTCAAAGTATTTAAATTGGCTTCCAGGTAAAACAAACACTGCAAATTTCCTACAGCTCATCAATTAGTAAGCAAGAGGAAATATTCCATGTTTAAGGACTACAAAAATCTTCATAGAGAAATGTATACATCCATAAAAGTGAAACATTCTAAATAGGTTATAATTTGTCGGATTATATCTACAGCACCAACTTATTTAGCTAACTTTTGGGCTTTATGAGTATATAAAAAAATTCACTTTGATCTGCATAACAAATTGTGCTTCTACTTGAATTTTAGTTTTCCGTATCACTTTTGCTCTCTAAAAACAATCTAATCTTTTAATATATTCTTCATGAAGACTAATAGATAAATAAAATCATTAGATTGAAAACAGACAGGTGGTATATAGAGAGTTCTAATTTGTTGATCACTGGCATATATGGTACAGATGATAAACAATAACTCACAAATTCACAGTAATTAGTTTGCTATACACTGGCATGGCTATCTATACAAACACTATATTGAACTACAATATTTTATTTCCAAGGTTTAAAAAATTACTTCAGTATCATATTAGGAATTCTTCTAATTCAAAATCATGTTAGTTTTCTATGTTATTTCTGTTTCAAATGTGGGTATTGTGACATACTACTTGGTGCTTAACTATGTGATTAAGAGGAAATCTTCCTTTTAGCTTGCTTTAGCTTATTTCTCAGAAGAGTACACAATATGGGGAAATAATAAGAAAGGAAAAGGGAGGACAGATAGCTATTTAAAATTACAGGCGTATGCTGTTGTTTCAAATTCAGTTTGAAAACTCAGTGAAATATGTTTCATTGTCTTCTATGCACTCCTCTTGAGCCAGCAAAACACTTTTCAATAGTACATTTAGGTATTTAAAATTACAGGTATGTCCACATTCCCACAAACTAAACTTATTTTTTGAAATCACAAGAAGTAATAACATTAATTTTGGGATCAATTCCTTATTTTCAAAAAGAGATTTCACTTTATAAAGAAATAGTTCAAAAATAAGTTTCCTAGTATATATAAGTTAGTGCTAATTAGAACATACAATAAGCTATTTAGTACTTGTCAACCTAGATAATATTGCTTAGACAAAATTCTGCAGTCTTAAATCTCATCCCAGAAAATAAAGTTTAGCCAATCTGATGAATATATAATTGGAATTTTAAAAATGAATAAAAACCAAATCCTATTTTCTTTGGGCTCCTAACCACCTTTCCATAAAATGATTTTACATTAGGGCTAGAGTTGGATCATTTGAAAAAGGAAAGATGATTTATAAATGATCTAATAGCTCTTTAGGGGGAATTTTCCTAATTCAAAGTCACTGCATCAATATGTGGAGAGCATAGTTTTTTTACCACTTATGTTCTCTTAAACTACAAGTTCAATAAAACAGCTTCAACTTTACTTAACAAGCTACACTTACTTTGAAAGACATTTTAATTCACAAGGCTTCTTTTTTATGGTCTTTTACTTTTATGTATCAGTATGGGAATAAAAGTTTTTTTTTTAAGTATGTCAATCTCCAATGATGGAATTTGTTCTGAGGTATGCCTAATTCAATCAATGAACATTCATGAACACTGAAGGCCAACAGCCCAAAGCAAGCCCACAGAAGAAGCTCCTCTATTTGTCTATTTGAATAAGCAACGGGGAAGATAATTTGAAGTACCCTTCCTCCACACTATAAGTTAAGCAAAGGTACTTCAAAATAGATAATTTAGATGGAATGGATTCTAGGCTGCTTAGTTCCCTGGTTCCCTAATTTGTTGATCAATTCACTCAGCACTTCCTCATCAAATAAACCTGAATGCTTAGAAAAGTCACCCTGAAGCAGAAACTTTCTTCCATTTCCCACCTTTGAAACCCTCACCCAATAAAGCACGTAGAAATAAAATTCAGGTCACATTCTGAAGGACCTGGGCCTACTGTATCTGCAAGGGCAGATCTGAGGTCCTGAGCTGACAAGCCAAGGACAGAAATAGAATAAAACACCCTCTACAGTCAAAGGTAGACAAAGTTTTCATTTCCATTTGTTTCTCACATTTATAAGGATTGTATTTGCAGCACTGTCACCAATTTTAAAAAAGCATTTGCTTTCAAGACAGGAAAAATCTATCCTAATTGTTCCCCCAAGTACCTAGGAATTCTTAAAACGACTTCTAACTCAGTTTTCAGAATTAGAAATCCCATATGCCTCTGCCAACAATCACTGTTTTGACCTTGAATTAATGAAGCCTGTTCAGCTCTCTTCCTGACAGGCAACTTCAAAGCTGAGTCTTTATCAAAGCAAATGAGGCTGTGTTAGTTGGCATTAATTGTTTTCCTGACATCTGTCCATTTCCAATCACAGACCCAAGCCTCCTTACTGAATCCGCAGGCATGGTGCTCCCAGTCTCTGTCTCCTCCGTTTCATCATTGTCCTGACTACTCAAGTTCTTGCCCTCTCACACTGGCATCTTTGCAGTGAGTTCTCTCACAAAAGGAATAGGCAGTCTGTCAGCCGGATGACACTTACTAAGACTTTCCAAACAGAAGAGAAAAATTAAATTACTTTCCTTTAAAAACATGATATCCTGAACCCCCACCCCCCCGCAAAAGACCTAAGAGCCCAGGAGGCAACAGTGAGGTGTCCCAGATCCCAAATGAATCAGCTGTCCCCTGATCTGCCTGACATCATTCACACTCAGCCTGCAACAAATCAGAGCCACAGAGAGCACCTTGTTCTGTCCTCACTGACAAGCACCAAATTCCCTCTTCCACGAATCAGTTGCAACCTCCTGAGACCTGGCAGCAGTGAAGACTCTGGCAGAAATCATACATACCAACTTGAAAACTCACACTGTGACAGAAATACTATCAACCCAGGAGGTGTACGCCAGACTAGAACAGCTGCTGCAATGGGCAGGGAAAAGGAAAAAAAAAAGCATATTAAGAATCCCAAATCGGTAGTACATTAATGAGATAAGAATATGTAGGCATTTCTGCAACATTATTCATCATCAGACCCTGGCATGGTGAGGGATGACAGAGCCTAAATATAAGCGTTCAAAGTATAGTCATTACTCAAGTTATGAACTGGAACAATTAAGTAAATTCTACTCCAAACAAAACTCAACACCATTTTTTATTCAATTTCTATTACTCTCACTTTAATAACCTGTGGTGAGAAAAGCCGTAAGGAAAGTTAAGAAAATAAGCCCAGTAACTATTCAGTTTAATTTTGCCCAGGAACTATTAATGAATCATTTATATGGTAGACAGTATACAAGATATTAAAGTAAGGTGCAAAAGAACTTTGATAGAAGGGTAAGCTACCTAACCTCTTAATGCTTCAGTTTACTCATTTGTAAAATGGAGATAATTACAGTAGCTAATATTTAGATAGTGGTGGGGATTAATGTATATAGAACAGAACAGTACCTGCACAGAGGAAGCACTATAGTCATGTCAGACATTATTATAGAGGAGATAAGTCTACCTACTTAAGGAACCATCTGAAGAAAACAGCCTGGCCTGAAGACAGCCAAGTAAAAAAATAAACTGTGCAGCTAGACACTGGGAGTAAGGGAGCCAAAGAAGAAACAAATGTCTTGGTCCTCTGTTTCAGAGCACCTGTGAACTCTGATGGGCTACTCGTCCATCTAGGTGACAAAGTATATCAAGGTGCTTTTCTTTCTATTTTTCAAATTGTGAAATATAACATATATACAAAAAGCAATAAATTTCAAAGCACACTGCAGCAATTAGCCACAGAATAAATTTCAGAGTTTGGTATGGGTTATAGTTCCACAATTTTAGGTTTTCCTTCCAGCTACTCCAAGACATTGGAGACTAAGAGCTATCAATATAATGATTCAGCAGTCACACTCATTTGCTAAATCCTATCTTCTCTGTTATAACTCCACCTTCTCCTTTGATCTTTCTCCCACTCTTTAGGGGTATCTGGGCTATGCCCATTCTGACTTTTTCATGTAGAAAAGGGCTGTAGATAAAATGGGATGGGGGATGGAATTAGTTGATGTTCTGGAGAGTTGATCCCTCTGGGTTCCAGGACTTACCTGGCCTAGGAACCCCTCTGGAGGCTGTAGGTTATGGAAAGTAATCATAGTGTATGGAAACTGTGCTGGTTTGAAAGGATGTATGTCCCGTAGAAAAGCCATGTTTTAATTAAAATTCCATTTCATAAAGGCAGAATAATCCCTATTCAATACTGTATGTTTGAAACTGTAATCAGATCATCTTCCTGGAGATGTCATTTAATCAAGAGTGGTTGTTAAACTGGATTAGGTGACAACATGTCTCCTCCCATTTGGGTGGGTCTTGATAAATTTCTGGAGGCCTATAAAAGAGGAAACATTTTGGAGAATGAAAGAGATTCAGAGAGAGCAAAGCAGAATGACAGAGCCACAAGAAGCAGAGTCCACCACCAGCAACGTTTGGAGATGAAGAAGGAAAATGCCTCCCAGGGAGCTTCATGAAACAGGAAGCCAGGAGAAGCTAGCAGATGATGCTGTGTTTGCCATGTACCCTTCCAGATGAGAGAGAAACCCTGACTGTGTTTGCCATGTGCCTTCTCACTTGAGAGAGAGAGAGACCTTGAACTTCATCAGCCTCCTTGAACCAAGCTATCTTTCCCTGGATGCCTTAGATTGGACAGTTCTACAGACCTGTTTTAATTGGGACATTTTCTCAGCCTTAGAAGTATAAACAAGCAACTTATTAAATTCCCCTCTTTAAAAGCCATTCCACTTCTGGTATTTTGCATTCCTGCAGCTAGCAAACTAGAACAGAACCTTTGTAGAATCTCAGCTAGAGCCCTAGGTGTTCATTAGTGTTGGCAAGAATGAGTTTGGTAGAGGTTTGGCAAACCATGGTAAACAGCAATATCTAGCTGAAGCTGGCATAAGGGCAGCCTCCAGAATAGCCTCTTGATTCTATATGAACTCTCTCAGCCACTGATACCTTATTTGTTACATTTCTTTTCCTCCTTTTGGTTTGGAAGGCATTGTTCTTTTAAGAAAACAAAATTTTGCTCTGAGTGGCAAGGGCCCATCAGGACTAGTCTAAGCAGTGCTTACAAACTTCCCTGATGATAAAAATCACTTGAAGCACTTGTTTAAAAAACAAAAGGGACATAAAATAAAAAGACCTACAAGTGGGCCATGGTGGCTCAGCTTGCCTGGCATGCCGGAGACCCCGGTTTGATTCCCGGTGCCAGCCCATGCAAGAGAAAGAGAGCAAGAGCCCGAGAGCACGAGAGAAGCCTGGCAATTAGTACGTTTAACAAGCCCCTAGGCAACTTTAATGATCATCAGGGAAGTTTGAGGAATATTGGTTTAATATGGCAAGCATTCTTATAACCAGTATCCTGAACATCCCCTGCAACTAAGTGACCATGTGACCAATTCTGATCAAAGAGACCTAAAGCAATCTACTAGGTAGGTTTCCAGGAAAGCTTTTATTTACTAATAAAAGGAAAAGGACACCTACTCTTCCCCTTTCACTCATCTTCCTGCCTTGAATGCAGCTATGATGGCGAGTGCTGCAGTAGCAGCCCAAGAGAAAGGCCAATGGAATTGCCATCATGAGCATCTGAAATAATGCCAACTATTGTTGACCTCTAATTACCTGTTAGATGAGCAAAATAAACCCTAGGTTGTTAAACTATGTAGTCAGGTTTCTGTCCCTTGCACCAAATGCATTCCTAACCACCAACGTTTGCCTCTGTTATACACCCTAGTCCATGCTTTATTTATAATTGCCTTTTTATTTATGGGTAAAAAATTCTTTGCTCATATATATTAAGGGTTAGTCAAGATCTGCATAAATGAAAGCCATCTCTCTCTTTAGGAGGATCATTTCCACCTCCTTTTCCCATCTAATTGACTAATCCTTTGACTATTAGAAGCCTTTGTATTTTTCCAAATTCCAGCGAGTATCTCACAGATATCCCATGTGACAATGATACTTTTCAAGATAGGTTTTACTTTCCTGAAAGAAATTTTGCGTGAAAAACTATAATAAGGTTGGCAAACTTTTTCTGTAAAGAGTCAGATAATAAATATTTTAGGCTTTGGGGGCTATATGGTCTCTCTTGTGACTACTGAACTCTGTCATGACATGCAAATACTCTGTGACCCAGCCATAAATTAAGACCTTTGACCAGTAGATATGAAATATAGACAGAAAGAGGATAAAATTCAGGAGTGAAATTAGTAAGAACAATTTTTAAAAATTTTCAATTTCTGTGTTTTCTTAAAACACTTTTTTACTTAGACTTTTAATTCATTTTTGCTGACCTGTACTAAAATTTATCAAAACATCTGGTGTTCATTTACGCATAACATTAATATTTGGGAGGAGTCATTTCCCCTTTGCATTTGAGGAATTTTCACATTTCCAGTGTTAGTAGAGGTTTTTTTGAAAGTTGGCTTAACCAAAACCTGCCCTCAATTTGACAATGTGAGAATAATCCAGGTTAGAAAATGTTCATTTAAAAGCTATCTACCTACTAGAACTCCCAGAAGACAAGAAAATGGCCTTCATTCACCACAAATAAGCAGTCACAACCATCTCAGCTGGTTTAGAAATATCACTGAAAGATAGAGGTAGATTCCAAAGAAATCCAGAAATACCTTTCAGCCAATACAAGCTGTATTTTCTAAAACTGGCCACCACAGTATTTTGTATCCCACACGGTATTCCAGAACCCTGCCGCTCCCCACTATTTCCCTCCCCTTAAACCTGGGCAAGACTTTGAGTGCTTCAACAAATGCAATGCAGCAGAAATGATGTTGCATGATTTTCAAGGCTGGATTACAAAAGATGATACAGCTTTGCCTAGCCCATCTCACTTCTGAAACACTCACCTTGGAAGTAGCAACAATGCTAAGAGGAATCCTAAACTAGCCCACCTGGAGAGATCAAATGGAGAACTGAGTCCCCAGCAAAAGCCAGCATCAATCACAAGTCATGTGAGTAAATGAGCTTTGAAGACACCCCCCCACCTCTGAACCACATCAGCTGAGACTGAGTAGATCATAGGTAAACTATTCCTTCTGAGCCCTGCCCAAATTGTAGATTGATAAGCAAAATAAATGTTCTTGTCATTTTAACTCTCTAAGTTTTGGGCTTAGTAACTGGAACACAGATTTTGATGACCAAACCCAGAAAGAAATTAAAACCATACATACTTCTGACAGTAACATGCTGCTGCAAGATGCTTATTTACAGTTGAAGGGTCAGCTGAGGGGCTGAGCCCAGAAAAGCCTAGATTACGACGCTCGGCTGGATGCAGATCGGTTGGTGAATAGCTTTCCCTCTGCCTGGCCCACCTCCTTCTCAATCTACTCTGAGAGGCCAATTGGGGCACCTGCTGCTTCTTGGTGATGCCGACTTGTAAGACTCTTCAATGTGGTCTGACTGAAAACAGAGGTAGAAGACTTCAAAACACCTAAACAGTGGCCCGAGTTGCAGCAGGTGCAGCAGCACGAGAGGCCGATCGCGGCTGAAATCGCAGCGCACTAAGACGAGCGTGAGCTGCACGAGCGCGCTGGGCAGCAGCGAGAAAAGCAAAGTCAGCGCCTGCCACAAGCGTCCCCAGCCGAGCGGTAGATGCTATTCAGGTAGAGCGCAGGAACAGAAACACCGACACGAACAGCGAGCCCTGGAATTTCATCTCCGCGCGTCAGTGGCGCGCACCCATGACGGCTGCAGCCCAGAGATCCGAGCATGCCCGTCGCGACCTGCTCTCGCTCTGTCCGCAGAGGTCACGGGGCTGAGACTCTGGAACTGGGCTCAGGGGCGGACGATCGGACTGGGGTGGGGCGGGAAGCGCATCAAGCTGCTTTTCTAAAGCCGTATTCAAAAGATTAGTCCAATCAGTGCTTTTTAAACTGCATGAAATCAACTTAGGAAGTCAGGACCAACATTTTTTTTTCTTTTTAAATGAGAAACAATGAAATAGAACAGGAAAGAAGATAAAGGACAAAAACTGTTTTGCGAAATTTGGGCTTGTTACATCAATTACTAAAACACATATATAGTGAAATAAATACAGTGTGCACACGTGATGACTCACAAGGTAAAATCTATTTATCAGGAGTCACAGTCTAAAAAATTTGAAAAAGCTGCTCTTCTAATTTAATTACCCAAGCAAACTCATTCTACCCAGTAGCTACTATACTTTTCCTCTCATGCACTAGTCTAATTACTCAGCTCTAACGGCTTATATTTCATAATCCCCTGTTTTCTACAAATCCTAAAGATAACTGGAAAGCATTTTCAGAAATCTAGGAACTCCCCATATGTACTAGGTCCCACCTTGGGAATGACTTGCAATGATATCAAGGTTAGTGACAGAAGGCCTCACTCCAATAGCCATGGTCTATTCCCATCCCTAGTAGAGGCCATGCAGATACAGCTGCGCCCTAAATTTGTACTCAGGATTCCCCAATTCTCTAATACGCAAGCCCAGGCTACTGAATAATAATAACAACAACAGCAACAACACCAACATTCATTAAGTGTTTACTATTTTCTAGGTTCTAGTCTAAGCGCTGTACAGGTACTATCCATGTATTCCTCATCACATTTTTATGATATGTGCTGTTATTATTATCAGCAACAACAAAACAGACTCAAAGAGGTTAACCTCACACCAGTGGTAAATGTAAAGTACCCTTTCCTCACTATGTCTGCACCTATGTACCCTACATCTGAATTATACTAGCCAGAAGTATTCCTGTTGTTATTCAAGTTGGTGAAATGAAACAGTCTATCTCTAGAATCAGTTTAATGAACCACTGTGCTATAATACCTTTTGGTAGAGGATTCTGCCAATCGGAATTGGATTTCTCTCTAGCTTGCTCTGCAGTACGAGTGGGGGTGGTGTGGGGGGAGGATGATGGAGTTCCTTAAATAATACCAAAGTCAGAAAACATCTGATTCCTTTTTTAAAGAATAAGAGTCATATCTTATGTTCTTCATCTGACCCAAAAGAAGACATCACTTTTACTCCTAGGGGTTTAACATATCGCCACACTGAGCACTTCGTTTAAACTTATTGGAATTAGAATTAATTTGTGCTAATAAACTCAGGGCTTTGTCAGCACTAGGAGGCCCTAACATTTTTCTGGGGCTGGTGACAATATTCAATCTGCTATATGACAAATGAAATATCCACCTTTTCTTATTCATTCATACCAACTATTTCTTAACTGCATTGTCATCCTCACAGTGAAGCAAGAAAGGCCTCTGCCATGGCTTCTCACTTTAGACATCCACAAAGTTACACACACATACACACACACACACAATAAATTCCCTAAAGAAATGGGGTTATTTCTGTAACGTGTGATTTGGCATTCAGTACTGGAAAAGTGGAACCCTGAAAATTCATTCTTATGACTAACACTGTTCAGAATCCAGGAAAACAGTTGGCCATAACTATCTCCCAATGTCTTTAAAATAAACACATTCAACTGTGTAAGAATGGTATGAGGATTTATGGGTTATGCCACTGCAAACTTCAGAAGAACACTGCTTCAGAGGCCACTGCAAACTTCAGAAGAACACTGCTTCAGAAGACAGAATATTTGAGCAGCACAAGGTCCAAGGCAAGCAAAAAGACAAATCAACCTGTCAAATCTTTCCTCTCAGCATGAATATAATGCACTTCTCGTATGTTTCCTAGTGGTGCCATACATCCATCTATTTGGTTCCTTTCTGATCCAATTCATGGTTTTGAAGCTACACATAATTTAGCTTAGGATTCAGAGTAGCAGCATAAGGTACCTGAGGAGTATTTGCAGAATTAAAGAATTCATATTACTGGTAAATGTGTTCATGTGTATGTCCAATCATAGCGTGTAAGGCTTGAGACCAATTTTTTTAATGTTTTTTATTATGAAATATAGCATATATACAAAAAAGTAATAAATTTCCAAGTAAATTTTTTACTTGTAAATATTTATTATATATCTCTTACAAATAAGGACTCTTGTAAAACATAGCCATAATACCTTACCAAAGGAAAATTAAGTTATTCTGCATATCATTACAGCCATAATACCTTACCAAAGGAAAATTAAGTTATTCTGCATATCATTACAGCCATAATACCTTACCAAAGGAAAATTAAGTTATTCTGCATATCATTACATATCCAGTAGACCTAAATGTCCAATTCTTATAAATGTTATAATTTTTTACATGTGTTTGTTTGAATCAATAAATTTCAAAGCATACCGCAACAATAAGTTATAGAATAGATTTCAGAGTTTGGTATGGGATACAGTTTCACAATTTCAGGATTTTCCTTCTAGTTGCTCTAAGACACTGGAGACTAAAAGAAATATCAATATAATGATTCATCAGTCATACTCATTTACTAAATACTATCTTCTCTGTCGTAAGTACTCCTTCTTTCAGTCTTTGGGAAAACTGGTGTATGCCCATTCTAACTTTTTCAGGTGAAAATAGGTGCCAACAATATAGGATAGGGGGATGGAAGTAGTTGATGTGTATTAGTTAGGGTTCTCTAGAGAAACAGAATCAACAGGGAATACTCGCAAATATAAAATTTATAAAAGTGTTTCATGTGACTGCAGGAACCCAGAGTCCAAAATCCATAGGGCAGGCTGTGAAGCCGATGATTCCGATGGAGGGTCTGGACAAACTCCACAGGAGAGGCTCGCCAGTCGAAGCAGGAAGAGAGACTGTCTCTTCTGAATCCTCCTTAAAAGGCTTCCAGTGATTAGATTAAGCATCACTCATTAAAGAAGACACGTTCCTTGGCTGATTACAAATGGAATCAGCTGTGGATGCAGCCGACGTGCTCATGATTTAATTCTATGAAATGTCCTCATTGCAACAGACAGGCCAGCACTTGCCCAACCAGACAAACAGGTACCACCACTTGGCCAAGTTGATACCTGAACCTGCCCATGACATGATGTTCTTGGAGAGGCCAGCCCCTCTGGGTTTTAGCACTAGCACGTAGGAACCATCTGGAGGTTATAGATTTCTGGAGAGTAAACTCAGTACATGAAAGTTTTGTAGAATCTCAGATAGAGCCCTGGGTGTTCTTAAGAGTTAACAGGAATGATGTTAGTTGGGGTTTGTCAAATTATGATAAATAGCAATATCTAGCTGAAGCTTGCATAAGAATAGCCTCTCAACTCTATTTGAACTCTCTTAGTCACTGATAACTTATGTTTTTACATTTCTTTTCCCCCTTTTGGTCAGGAAGGCATTGTCCATCCTAGGGTGCCAGGGACAGGCTCATCCCTGGAAGCATGTCTGACACTGTCAGGGAGAGTTCACCCCTGGAAGTCATGTCCACCATAGCACGGAGGGTAATGATTTTCCTTGCAGAGTTGGGCTTAGAGAGAGAGAGGCCACATCCAAGCAACTACAGATTTTTCTGGAAATAACTCTTAAGCATAACTATAGGTAGGCTTAGCTTCTCCGCTACAGAAATAAGTTTCATAAGAACTAGACTCAAGATCAAGGGTGTGGCCTATTAACTTGGGAGTCCCTAATATCTGAGAGAGAATCAGAAGTTAATTAGGTGGGAAAATTTAGTAGTTACATATTTTTTCTCCAGTCCCTTAGGGACTCTGCAAATACCTTTTAATTATCTGCCCAATATACTCTGGGATGTATCTGGAAATTACAAGCCCACACTCCCATTCTGGGCCCCATGTGTTTGGGTTGTTTAAATGAGCTATCCAGGCAGGCTGAGTTAGATCATGTGCTAGAGAAAGTTTAGGTTTTGGATGAAATAAGCTTCTCTTCCTTTGGTCTCATCAATAGATGAAGCTCTGAAATACAAACAATATCTTCCTTTGTCCTGTATTCTGATTTACCTTAGTCTCAACGAGATCAGTTTTGTTCTTAACTCTAATTAAAGTCTGATCTCTTTTTCAGTTTCTTTAACAGTTGTTGAATGTAGCAAAGCAGACTTTCAGAGTTGCCGAACTCCAACTCTGAGTCTTAGGTGTCACACAGGTATCCAAATTTCCAGGGAAATACCAGGTTATACACATATAGCACAGCATCTCAGAATCTAAAAATAGCCCTTATAACTCTGCACTAAATGTGACTACTATATGAGTTTATCATCTAGGTCTCAATTTTCTTTACTTTTTTTTAAAAAAAAAACATTTTTAATTGTTAAATATATCATATATAAGAAGAAAAGAAAAAAAACAATGATTTTCAAACTATACTTCAATGAGTAGATACAGAACAGATTTCAGAGTTTGTTATTGGTTACCATTCCACTATTTCAGGTTTTTCTTTCTAGCTGGCCCAAAACACTGGAGGCTAGAAGAAATGTTTTTTTCTTTTTTTGTGAAAAATAACATATAGACCAAAAAAAGCAATAAATTTCAAAGCACATTGCAACAATTAGTTGTAGAACAGATTTCAGAGTTCGGTATAGGTTACAATTTCACAATTTTAGGTTTTTACTTCTAGCTGTTCTAAGGTACTGGAGACTAATAGAAATATCAATATAATGATTCAACAATCATACTCATTTGTTAAATCCTACCTTCTCTGTATAACTCCACCATCACCTCTGATCTTTCTATCAGTCTTTAGGGGTATTTGGGCTATGCCCATTCTAACTTTTTCAAGTTGGAAGGGGCTGTTGATAATATGGGATAGGAGGATGGACTAGGTGATGTTCTGGAGAGTTTGGCCCCTCTGCATTTCAGGACTTGTCTGGTCCAGGGACCCATCTGGAGGTTGTAGGTTTCTGGAAAGTTACCCTAGTGCATGGAACCTTTGTAGACTCTTGTATAATGCCCTAGGTATTCTTTAGGATTAGCAGGATTGGTTTTGGTTGGGGGTTGACAAGTTTTGATAGGTAGCAATGTCTAACTGAAGCTTGCATAAGAGTGACCTCCAGAGTAGCCTCTCAACTCTATTTGAACTCTCAGCCATAGCCTCTCAACTCTATTTGAACTCTCTCAGCCATTGATACCTTATTTGTTACACTTCTTTTGTCTCTTTTGGTCAGGATGGCATTGTTGATCCCATGGTGCCAGGGCCAGACATCCATGAAAGTCATCTCCCACACCACCAGGGAGACTTTCACCCCTGGATGTCATGACCCACATAGAGGGGGAGGGCAATGATTTCACATGCAGAGTTGGGCTTAGAGAGACAGAGGCCACATCAGAGCAAGAGAAGAAGTACTGCAGAAGTAACTCTTAGGCATAGCTATAGGTAGGCTAAGCTTCTCAAGAACAAAAGCCTCAAGAGCAAGGGCTTAGCCTATTGACTGGGGTGTCCCTAATGCTTGACACAGTATCAAGGGTTTCCCTGATGGTAAAGTTTAATAGTTCCATATTTTGTCTCCTATCCCTCAAGGAACTTTGTCAATACTTTTTGATTATCTGCTTAATATACTCTGGGATGTATCCAGGCATTACATTAAGCTATACAGGATTAAAGGCCCTTATTCTTATTCTGGGCTCCTTGTGTTTGGATAGTTTAAATGATCCATCCAGACAGGTTGAGTTAGATTGTGTGCCAGAGAAAATTTAGATTCTAGACAAAATAAAACGTAATTTTTATGTATGTGAAGGGCCTCTTTGTCAGAGGAGTCCTGAGACTCCTCACTTTCTGGTAAGGATGATGCTGTTTGCATGTATTGTGGTGAATTACAGAAGACTGAGCTGTCTGGATGTCCCCCTAAACCTGTACTTGTTCTCCAGGAAGAGGTACAATTGTCACTGGCGTAGATCCTCTTAGTGACATCTCCTAAAACTAGTCATGTCTGTTTCAAATTAGCCAAATAATTTATCCCACTTCTTACCTGGCAACAAATTAATCTGTTT
>PVIY010032813.1:0-28652 GCA_004026745.1 Myrmecophaga tridactyla
GATCTAATTACAGTTTCAAACATACAATACTGAACAGGGATTATAGAAGAAATGGCTGCCTTTGCAAAATGGGATTAGTATTAAAACATGGCTTTTCTAGGGTACATACATCATTTCAAACCAGCACACTCAGTGTCCCCCAAGGGAACATATAATTGCAAACAATACTATCTGCTTGAAATGAGGTTTTTGCCAAGCATGAAAAGCTTGTTTTCAACATTCATAGTGGGGTATTAACCTTCCTACCCTAATCCTCTCCGACCTGACTAATGGAGACTCCCTTTTTCTGCCACCTGTTAACATGTGCAACTAATTAACATAAACTTTACCCACCACCAGCTATAAAGCACCAGTACCAAAAAATTCTCTATCAAGGGTAATTTTCCAAATACTTGTCCTGGTAGGATTAAACTTCAGCCTTTCCTGAGTTTCATTCAAGGAACGAAGTAGGCAGGTGAGAAATGCTGATGGATACTTGGATTAGCGTTTTAGCTGTGATGTTGGTGTAAAGATTTTATACTTGTTTTACAATTTGAGAGTAGAGTGGTTAGGACTAATAGATTGGATTTTGGATACCATAAGAAGCAAGGGGGTATTTCTAGTTCTTTGGCCTAAAAATTTGGGAAAATTGTTGTACTATTTACTGAGATGTTAGAAACTGAAAGGAGAGTTAGCAACATCAAGAGCTCTACTGGTAACATTAAGTTTGAGTGGCTTGTTAAACATCTGAGCAGGAATGTTAAGTCAGCCCAGATCTGGAGCTCAGGGATGTCTTTAGATTTAGAAATATAAATTTGAGGATCATCAGCATAAAATGGAATTTTAAGCCAGAGGACTGTGTGAGTTAATTTAGGGAGTGAATGTAGATAGAAAATATCAAGGAAAGAACCTTCAGAATTTAGAGATGGGGAAGAAAAAGAGAAAATGGAAACCGAGAATGATAAATAGTTGCTATCACAGTAGGAGCAAAACCATGAAACAAAGTATTCCCAGAAGAAAGGAATGATCAGCTGTGCGAAAATATGCTCAGAGTTTGAGTACATTGAGGAGAAGAGCTGATTGTCAGACTTAAGAGCATGGACTTAGCATCTTTGATGACTTTGATAAAATAGGGTGACCAATCATCTGGTTCACCTGCAACTTCAGTGCTAAGATCAGAAAAGTATCCAAAAAACTGAGATGGATTGGTCAACCTAGGCTTGGATGACTTGATTGGCGTGAACTCATAATTATAGCAACTTAAACGTCAATGGCAGAAATGAAAAATAAATCGTGAACAAATTATTGCTGCACACAACTACATGGATGAATCTCACAGATGCAATATTGTGCAAAGGGGCTAAAAGCAAATGAAATGATGCCTTTTTAAAAAGTTCAAAAAGAAGCAAAAGTAATCATGGTGACAAATGTCAGAATTGTTACCTTTGGTTGTATGGTGGTATGGTGGGCTACTGGGCTGTTGGTAATTATTCTATTTCTTGATATGTGTACTTATTACTAGGGTGTGTGTATTTTTTAAAACTCATCAAGTTGTGTAATAGTGATTTATGAACTTTTGTCTATGTATATATGTATATATCTGTATACATATAATAATCAATGAAATGTTTAAAAATTTAAATCAGATCATATCTTCTTAAAATTCTCCAGTGTATTTTCTGCATGAATTATTTTTGTGAATCTACAACTTCTTTTTAAAAAAACCGTCTCCAATGGCATCCCACTGCACTTCTAATCAAATCTCAAATCCTTATTATGGTTTGCAGTCTCTTATCTTTTCATTCTCTGAATTTCTCCCTCCGTTCCGGCTGCACTAGTCTTTTTACTTTTTCTCAAACATAGAAGGAAGCCAGCTCATTCTTACACCTTTTCATTTGCAGTTCCCTCTGCCTGGAGTACTAGTCTCCAAAATCTCTACATAGCTTACTTTTAATTGGCATTCATTTCTTTGCTTTTTCTGAAATCCAAAAGCAGCTCCTGTCACTTTTTATTAGAACCCTGCATTTTAAAAAATTTTGTGTAATTCTCAGATCTGAAGTTACCTTATCTACTTATTTCCTGACTTATTTTCTAACTATTCCAGTAGTTAGAATGCATCATTCATGATTGCAGCGGCTTTGTCATCTCTACTCTCATCCTCACTTGCTAGAATTCTGTCAGACAAGTAGATGTTCAGTAAGCAATTGGGACATGAATAAATTTATAGATGAATTAGTTGGTAAATAGCACAGAAATGAAAAGTTATTGATTAAATAGTAAATGTTTTAATGAGAAAGAATTAGATACATGTGTAGGTTGAATCACGTTCTCCACAAAGACCTGCTCAAGTCCTAACCCCCAGTACTTGGGGATGTGAACTTATTTGTAAATAGCAACTTGGAAGATGTTATTAGTTAAGATGAGGCCATACCGAAGCAGGGGCAGGGAGAGGGATAGCCATGTGGCACAGGCAGAGGTTGAGTTCGGGTTGGCTGGCCAGCCACCGCAAGACTGCTCCACGCTTCAGAGAAAGCATGGTCCCACTGACATCTTGATTTTGGGCTTCTAGCCTCCCAAACAGTGAGAGAAGAAATTCCCGTTCTTTAAGTCAACGAGTCTGTGTACTTTGACAGCAAGGAAAATTAAAAAGCAAGGAAAAGTATAATCATGTGTGTTTTTCTTTTCTCCTTTAAATGATATTATATGGAGGACCACCCATTGGGTTTTAGATATGGCTTAGGCAAAGGGCCTGGAGAATGATGAATTTCAGCAGCTTACAGAAACCTTTTTTATTTTCCATTCTAAATAATATGGCATTAAATTATTATTTCCCTATTGATGTTCAAGCTTCTATTATTACCCTACAGTGTTATTGCTGAAGCTTCAAGGTAAATAATTTTCCATAATGATTATATGCTACATCAATAACCTAAGTAGCGTGAGCATGTATTTTTCTTGATATACTAAACTTATGTCCTAAACAAATTATTTATAAGATATATAAATGTACCATATTTTATACTAAAATAGCTTATCATCTAATTTGCCTCATTTACTTTTTAAAGAGCTTCAGGGGTAGGTGGGCCCTTAAGTGCTTATTGATGATGATAATAATTTACTGAAATTTCTTCTAGAAAACACTTTTCGTGTAATGCTTCAGCACATATGTTGTTTTATTCTTGCTGAGTTTTGCCTCTTGTAATATTTCATTTTCTCGGTTTGAACTATTATAAGGTTTACAATCCACAAGAACTTTTTTTTTTATCTTTTAGCCTTACAATAGGGAGGGTTAATACTTACTGTGCTGGTTTGGGGCTATGTACCCCAGAACAAAATTAATTCATTCCTTAACCTTAACTTAGGGTAAATAAGACTTTTTGATGAGGTTACAATAGCTAAGGCATGGCCCACCTCAATCAGGACAGGTCTTAGCCCTACTACTGGAGTCCTTTATAAGCACAATGAAATTGAGGCAGAGAGAGAGAAAGGTTTGGGAAGCAAGAAGCTGAAAGCCAGTGGAACTCAGAAGAGAAGGGAGAGGTCAGGAGAAGCTTCTATGCGCATGCTATGTGACAGGAGGCCATTTCCAAGGATTACCAATGGTCAGTCCTAGAACTCCAGTCTTTGGGAAGAAAGCATCACCTTAATTTTGTCATGATTTATACTTCTCCTAGACACAAAGCTGTGAATCAGTGAATTCCTATTGTTTAAGCAAACACATTGCGAAATATTTGCTTTAGCAATGAGGAAACTAAAACACATTTGTTCCCTCAACACCTACTATTTCAGTTTAATAGTAGATTACAGCAAAATATATACAGAACTTAGCAAATGCTCATGAAAATTCACTCTCTATACTAAATTAACTATACCAAATTTTAATTATGATTAAAATTAGGCATCTTTGGCAGAACATAGCCAAAATAACTTATTATACTGCTAATTAAGACAGAAATTCAATCATTGCTACCAAGGTGTATTCTTAGGAAGACAAAATTGGAGTATAAATCATATGAAATAATACTCCAATTGTCTTAGTCTCATTCTCATCTATGAATTCTAAATAATGATTTCTGAGGTTAGTACTCTATATCGCATCAGGAAAGGGGAGAATTTGCAATGCTTTTCTAGAAATGTCTAGGCGAAAAGAAAATATTTAAGTATTAAACATTTGTGTATACATGATTTCCTTTGATCCTCACCACAATCTTAGCAAAATAATTAGGGTTATTTTGAAGGCTTTGTCTGTCTGTTCCAATACCATTTCTGGGATCAATTCTATTAGCAATTGTGCTGGTTTGAAATGATGTATGTACCCTAGAAAAGCCGTGTTTTAATACTAATCCCATTTTGTAAAGGCAGCCGTTTCTTCTAATCCCTATTCAGTATTGTATGTTTGAAACTGTAATTAGATCATCTCCCTGGAGATGTGATTTAATCAAGAGTGGTTGTTAAACTGGATTGGGTAGAAGCATGTCTCCACCCATTTGGGTGGGTCTTGAGTGGTTTACTGGAGTCCTATAAAAGAGGAAACATTTTGGAGAATGAGAGATTCAGAGAGAGCAGAGAAGAATGACATAGACACGAGAAGCAGAGTCCACCAGCCAGTGACCTTTGCAGATGAAGAAGAAAAATGCCTTCCGGGGAGCTCCATGGAACAGGAAACCAGGAGAAGAAGCTAGCATTGATGCTCTGTTCACCATGTGCCTTTCCGGATGAGAAAGAAACTGTGACTGTGTTCGCCATGTGTCCTTCCACTTGAGAGAGAAACCCTGAACTTCATCAGCCTTCTTGAACTAAGGCATCTTTCCCTGGATACCTTAGATTGGACATTTCTATAGACTTGCTTTATTTGGGACATTTCCTCGACCTTAGAACTGTAAACTAGCAATTTATTAAATTTCCCTTTTTAAAAGTCATTCCGGTTCTGGTATATTGCATTCTAGCAGCTAGCAAACTAGAACAGCAACTTTTCAGTAACTCTTTCCTGTTTATTTGTATTTTTAGTAATTTTTTTTCCTTATAGAATGCCAGACACCATGGAGGATTGAAGAGGCTTCTGAATATATTATCTTCCTCTTAATCATCACAATCCTATCAAGACTTAGTTTTAAACTTTGATGGGTCCATTTCAGGATTGCCCATATTCTTTGAGCATCATCTTTAGTTCTCAGTGTGGTGGATTGAACTGTGTACCCATGTTTGTATACGTTCTTGGTCTTGGTCCATACTCTGGTGGGTGTGGAGCCATTGTAAATAAGATCTCTTCAAGATGTTCCTTTAGTTAAGGTGTGGCCCCATTGAATCAGGTTGGGCTTTAATCCAGATTACTGGAGTCTTTTATAAGCAGAGTGGAAGTCAGATGAAGAGAGAAGCCACAGGGTGGAGACAGAAGTGGAAGTCAATGGAATCCGAGAAAAGAGAGAAGATGTCGCCCTGTGCATTGCCATGTGACAGAAAAGCCAACAACCCCCAAAGAGTGCAAGCAGCCAGTCCCAGCCTGCTTACTTCTCAGGAAGAAAGCAATGCCTTGCTGATGCCTCTATTTTGGACTTCTCCTAGCCCTCAAACCATGGGCTAATAAATACCCATTGTTTAAGCCAACCATGTTACGGTATTTATTTTCGCAGCTGTGAAACTAAAATATAGGACATGACTTTTTTTGAGGTGTTGGCTGAAAATCTGGGATGTTACTGATGGTTTTTCTCCTGTTCAGGGCTCAGACACCAATATCTCCCCAGCATAGTGTGACTCTTAAAATCAATGCTCTTTTTTCCAGACTTTAGATACTATTTTTGGTTTGGTCTTTCGGAATTTCACAATGTACATGCTCAATTTAGGAGCTGGCCAAGTACCCAAGGGAAATTTATTCATAGATTTTTGGCACTCATCCTACAGCTTCCTCTTTTCCAGTTCTCTAACCCCCAATTACCAACTGCCTTTACAGCCCTAAATTTATATGTTTGTCTGCTCTACCCAGTGAGTACACTGCTCTTCTTAATCTGTGTTATGATTTGGAAAGCATATTCAGATGCATGACTAACCACCCTCTCTTCCAATTTATGTGTGGTCTAACTGTCGCATTGCTACCATAATCTCCCATGATATTTTCCATCAGTTCAAGAGGAAAGCCCTCCTCAATCGCATCACTAGTTTTAGATCCGATTGCCTCGAGTTTTCCTGATAATAAACCCAACCCTACACCCCGAAACTATACAATAGCCAACTGTATCCATCCTAAAGCTTTAAAACTTTCCTTGCCTCAAGCATCATTATTGCTGGAGATTAGCACCTGATCCATAAGCCAATTTTTAGTACAATACCCTTGCCACAGAGATGCTATTCATTCTTCTGGACACCTTAATGTAGTGTGGCCCATTCTGATCATACTCTCAGCTTCTGAAATATCAGAAGGCTTCATCTTGACTGAAGCCAACTGAACTAAGACAAAGCAAAACTTTCTTCTGCTGCAAGTGCTTCAAGATGTTTTCAACCTCAGAGGACTTGCTGAACAGCCAGAAATCTTTTTCTGTTGAGCATCAATTAACTTGAACACTACCTCTGAAACCATCTAAGAAAAGATTTAAGGGATTTCCATTCTAGTCACTGAAGACAGATGAGCAATGTCAAACTTTTATCTTTATTTATCCTGTTTTAAGATGGTCTGTTTCCTAAATGGCTGTATTCAATCCCAAATTTGTCCAGTTTATTGTGGAAATGGCATGAAAAGAGAGAACTGGTATACAGTAAAATGTGGCGACTCCCAGCAATTCAGTCCTCTCAAATAAATGGAAAATTGCTTCTTCTTTTTCAGCATCTGATGCATTTCCCTTTATAGGTCTGCTGAATTGTATTTTGTCAGCTCCTATTAAATTGTGTTGTCATAGATAGCTATGTTTCTTATGTAGTATAGAAATACTTTTTTTCAGCTTTTATAAGCTTCTGCAAACAAGGGAAAACATTTAGAATCTCTGATTTTAGTGGGCCTATTCAATTTCTTGTTTGTTTCTTATTTTAAGTTCCTTGTGTTAAGAAGTCACACTTTTTGTATCCAGACTTATAAAGAAGTCTTTAACATGTATGAAACAAAAGTCTAATTATTCCATGAATGTTTGATGTGGTTTGAATGACTACACAAATAAAATGCTCTTCCAGTAAAAAATGCACACTTGTTAAGTTTGTTTGCATGTGCAGGTATGAGTATGCGTATATATGTGTGTGTATATGTATGTTTGTATGTTGATTTGTTTTGCCGCTTTATTAAAATACATCCAAATGATAATTTAACCTTGTATGGCCTTAGCTGCAGTTCATGCTAGCACTTCTTCAATAGATCATCAAAAAGGAAAATCAAGTTGACTCGGGGCTTAGGAAACTAATACAGTGGCATTCTTGAAAGGTAGTAATAGTTTCTATCACAGTGACTGTAGTAGATTTAATTATATACTCCAACAATCACTTACTCTTTTTTTTTTAATTTGCATATGGGCAGGAGGCACCAGGGATCGAACTCCAGACCTCCAGCATGGCAGGTCGGAGCTCTGCCTGCTGAGCCACGGCAGCCGCCCACTTACTCTTAATATTAATCTGCATCCCAGTGGGTGTGAGCCCATTGTAAATAGGATTTTTGAAGATGTTATGTTTAATTAAGGTGTGGTGAACTGAACCAGAGTGGGCCTTAATCCTAATTACTGGAGGCCTTATAAAAAGAACCCAGAAGTCACAGAAGCCAGAAAGCTGAGGACATCACTACATGGCATGAGGCAAATAGCAACAGAATGCTACAGATGCTGAGAGCAAGCAACGCCTTGCCAATGTCTTGTTTGGGGACTTCTTTAAGCCTCAAAACTGTGAGCAAATAAATTCTTATTCTTTAAGCCAACCCATCGTGTGGTATTTGTCCTAGAAGCCTGGCAAACTAAGACAGTATTCTAAGGCTGGTGATGGAGAGGGAAGACCTTGTCAATGACATCAACATTTGGAAGAGCCTGGTTTTGGAAATATCTGAGCAGCGGCAGTGCTTATAATCAAGCAGCAAACAATTTTTAAAGATGGCCTTTACACATTTTTGGAGAGCAACCTGTGCAAGCTGTTGGGATATAGGAAGAGAAGAATGGAAAGATTAGGTGAGTTAGGAGGATTCAAGCTAAGCAAATATGTATATCAGACATGTTTCCAGGGCCATAAGGAAAACAGCATGTAATTCAGGAAATAAAGCCCATACCTACTAAAATGTCAAATCTGAATAGATTAGGGAGTTAAGAGACAATTTGGTGAGACACGGATACTTAGTGAGTGACGTCTGGCATGTGACAGCAAGGCTAAATCCAACAGCTAAGGAATATAAAACTTTGGATTCCTAATACGCTGCCAAATTTGGTATCGATTTGTGCATGAAAATTCTTCCTACCATACCCAGATACACAGGGATATGGACGAAGTAAGCTATATTTAGCTATACTAGTTCCACTGGAATTTATATAAAATTAAAGTAATCAATGAAACATTAATGCTTAAGTGCTACAGAGTTTCTGTTTGGGTTGATGGAAAATTTTGGTAATGGATGGTTGTGATGGCAGCACAGCATTGTGAATCCAATTAGCAGCACTTAATTATATAATTGAAAGTGCTTGAAATGAACGGGAAATGTTAGGCTGTATATATGTTACCAGAATAAAAATTAAAAAAAAAATTCTCGAACTGTATAACACAAACAGTGAGATCTAATGTAAACTATGGACTACAGTTAATAACATAATTATAATAATGTTTTTTTATCAGTTTTAATGAAAGTACCACACTACTGCACAGTGTTGATAATAGGGAAAACTCTGTGTGTGTGTATATATATATGGGGAGAGTGTATGGGAATTTTGTATTTTCTGCATGATTTCCTCAGACCCACTTGGGGCAGTGCAAATATTCCTAGATTTAAATAACTGAGAAGTCATCATTCCCACCCTTACTACAAGGAAATGGTGAAAAACAGAAAATCACTGACTTTTTTTGACACATTAACAATCTGCTTCAAAAGTAATGACAGGCACCGAAACCACAGATCCAGGAAGCTCAGAAAACAGCAAGGAGGATAAATACTACAACAGAACAAAACAAAACAAAATAATAAAAATCGTTATCTTGGCATATCATATTCAAACTGCAGAAAGATAAAGAGAAAATCTTGAAGTTGTCAAAGGAGGGGAACTCTTACCTATAAAAAAACGAAGATAAGAATTACATCATACTTCTCATCAGAAACCATGTAAGTGAGATGAGAGGAGTGAAATATTTAAAGCACTGAAAGCGGGGAAAAGAACACTTGAGCAACATAACAAAGTAGTATTGGACTATAACCTATTAACAACATAAATGTCTATGAGTTCATACTGATATAAATAACTGATTAGCTAAACAAATAGAGGGAAAGAGAAAAATCTCCCATGTAAAGAATTCCAAATGATTTATGTGGCTAGTCCACTCTCAAGGAGTGGACCCTACCTTCTCACTCTGTGTGAGCTGCTAATACTGACTTCCTTCCAAAGAGTGCAACATGGGATTAGGAAAAAAAAAGAGTAACTCTGATAAAAACGACCTCAGCCAGGTGATCAAGTTCAATATCAAAAGTAGTAAGTCATGGGGATAGTATCCTTTAATATAATGTGATGAAAATGGCATTTTATCTTCTTCCCTCGAAAACATAGCCCCAGTTTGAGTAGACAAATCTCAATTGAGGCACATTTTACAAAATACCTGAGCAGTATGCCTCAGAAATATCAAGGTCATCAAAAACAAGGAAAGTCACATCTAAGAGGAGCCTACAGAGATGTCATGGGTGGAATGCTGGAACAGATTTAAAAAAGAAAGATACTAGGTATAAACTAAGAAAATCTAGTCAAACTGTGAACTTTAGCTAACAATAGTGTATCAATACTGGTTCACTAATTGTGACAAATATGCTACACCAATGAGACTGGGTGTGGAGCATATGAGAACTCTATACCATCTTTGCAATTTTTCTGGAAATATAAAACTGTCCTAAAATAAAAACATATTTTAAGAAGCAATCAGAATTAGTTTAGACATACAATGAGTAAATGTATATCCGTGTATATATAGAGATAAGTCATTCAAGTAAATGTAGCTCTACATCCATTGTGAATTTAATTTCTTAATTGTTTATCCTCAGAATTTATTTTTAAAAACCATATGCAAAGTATTACATAACAAGAAATATTATCTTGATTGAAAAGCTTCTAGAGATTGAGACTTCCATAGCTTTGAGTATTTATTATTTACTGGGGTCAGTAATAAACACTTCCTCAAAAGAGCTAAGAAATGTATATGTTTTTTTAACATAAGATCATATTCCACATATTTTTGATACACAGTTCTCTTTTGAATTATTCACTCATAAAAACACATCAAAGCTAGGGAAGGTCATCTTTTAAAAAAAAACTGTTTTATTGTGTAATATAACATACATACAAAGCAAAGAAAGAAAAAAAGCAATAGTTTTCAAAGCACTCTTCAACAAGTGTGAGTTGAAGAGGACTTCAACAAGTCCTCTCCAACAGGACAAATCCCAGAGTTTGTCATGGGTCACCATACCATCATCTCAGATTTTTCCTTCTAGCTGCTCCAGAACATTGGAGGCTAGAAGATATATATATATATGTTTTTTATTATCAGTTTTTTCCCTTTTTGTGAAAAATAATGTATATACGAAAAAGCAATAAATTTCAAAGCACAGTGTGACAATTAGTTGTAGAACCAATGTCAGAGTTTGATATGGGTTACAATTCCACAATTTTAGGTTTTTACTCTTAGCTAGCTGCTCTAAGATATTGGAGACTAAAGGAAATATCAATACAATGATTCAGCAATCATACTCTTAATAACTTCTCTGTATAACTCCATCATCACCTTTGATCTTTCTGTCCCACTCTTTAGGGGTATTTGGGCTATACCCATTCTAACTTTTTCATGTTGAAAGGGGCTGACGGTAATATGGGGTAGGAAGATAGAATTAGCTGATATTCTGGAGAGGCTGGGCCCTCTAGGTTTTAGTACTTATCTGGTCCAGGGACCCATCTGGAGGTTGTAGGTTACTAGAAAATTACTCTAGTGCATGGGATCTCTGTAGAATCTTATATTTTGCCCTAGGTGTTCTTTAAGGTTGGCTGGAATTGTTTTGGTTGGGTTTTGGCAAGTTATGATAGGTAGCAATGTCTAACCGAAGTTTGCATAAGAGTAACCTCCAGAGTAGCCTCTCGACTCTATTTGAACTCTCTCAGCCACTGATACTTTATTAGTTATACTTCTTTTCCCCCTTTTGGTCAGGATGGCATTGCTAATCCCACGTTGCCAGGGCTCCCATGCCACCAGGGAGACTTTCATGCCTGGATGTCATGTCCCACATAGGGGGGAGGGCAATGGTTTCACTTGTAGAGTTGGGCTTAGAGTGATGCCACATCTGAGCAACAAAAGAGGTCCTCCAGAAATAACTCCTAGGCATACCTATAGGTAGGCTAAGCTTCTCCACTACCTACATAAGCTACACAAGAGTAAGCCTCAAGATCAAGGACTTGGTCTATTGATTTGAGTGTCCCTAATGTTTGATACCTTATCAGGGGACTCTCTGATGGTAAAATTTAATAGTTATAATTAAACTATTTTCTCTCCCATCCCTCAAGGGACTTTGCCAATACTTTTTGATTATCTGCTTAATATAATCTAGGATATATTCAGGCATTACATTAAGCTATTCAGTAATAAAAGTCCTCATTCTTTTTCTGGGTTCCCTGTGTTTCAGTTGTTCAATGAGCTATCCAGATAGATTGAGTTAGATTATGTGCTACAGAAAATTTAGGTTCCAGACAAAATAAGTCATTCTTCGTCATTCTCAAAGAGTAAATGTGGTTCTAAATACAGACAATGTCTTCCTTACCCCTGTGTTCTGAATTATTTTAATCCTGACCTGGTTGGT
Source organism: Myrmecophaga tridactyla (assembly GCA_004026745.1). Taxonomy (NCBI): domain Eukaryota; kingdom Metazoa; phylum Chordata; class Mammalia; order Pilosa; family Myrmecophagidae; genus Myrmecophaga; species Myrmecophaga tridactyla. The sequence continues at coordinate 11,966 of PVIY010032813.1, forward strand.
TTTGTTCTTATCTCTGAATACCAGGTTATAGATATATAAGACAGCCTCTCAAAATCCAGAAATAATAATTACCCCTTTGGACTAACTGCATCTGCTATAAGAGCCTACATTCTAGGCCCCTGTTTTCTTATAAGTATTTTCTAAGATAGATCATACAATAATTGTTCTTTCGTTTCTGGCTTATTTTGCCTCACCAAATGTCCCACAGGTTCATTCACATGTTGCATGCCTCACAACTTTGTTCCTTTTTGTAGCAGCACAATGTTTGATCATATGTATACATCATAGCTCACCAACCCACTTCTCAGTGCATCCTTCTGTCACCTGCATTCATTAGGCATCATGTACAATGCCCAAAGTCCACAGTCCATCAACACCTCTCAATTTTAGATAATTTCATTGTTCCCAAGAGAAAGATAACCAATAAACACATCCTCACCAAATAGGAGATCTAAACCTCCCCTTAACTCTTGCCCCTTCCCCCATTATTTCCCTCTGCTGTTGCTGTGGTAGTGCTGATGGTTTCCTTTTGAACATAGCTTATAGCATGCAATAGCAGCTTTCCCCCTGTACTCTAGACTTAAACACTCTTTGTACATGAATCATACCTTTGAAGTAGTTCTTGCAAGAACTAATTTATATTTCTTGTGTTAATCAGTGGGACACATAGGTCTCTACAACCCCTTTTAATCTTGTTCACCTTCAATATTGTAGTATTCCTTATAGACCCACTAGAGAACAGCCTTCACTACTACCTATTCCTTTACATTTGCGTTCAACCTCATTAGCTAACGGTTCACCCATCTCTGGCTTCTATGTATCTCTAAGTCCCCTATATTCTGTTTTATAAGCCTCTGACTATACCTTTATGCTGGTCATAGAAGTGGAATGATACAGTATCTATCCTTTTGTGTCTGGCTGATTTCGCTCATCATTATGTCCTCAAGGCTCATCCACTTTGTCATGTGCTTCAGGATGTCATTTTGTCTTACTGCTGCATAATATTCCATCGCATGTATATACTATATTTTGTTGATCCACTTGTCTGTTGATGGGCATTTGGATTGTTTCCATCTTTTGGCGATTGTGAATAATGCTGCTATGAACATCAGTGTGTAAATGTCTGTTTGCATCATTGCTCAACTTGATATTTAGTTTCCTAAGGAACTGCCAAACTGCCTTTCATAGCGGCTTAACATTATACATTCCCACCAGCAGTACATAAGTGTTCCAATTTTTCCACATCCTCCCCAACATTTATAGTTTCCTGTTTGTTTAATAGCAGCCATTCTTATAGGTGCGAGGTGGTATCTCATTGCAGTCTTGATCTGCATTTCCCTTATAGCCAGTGAAAATGAACATATCTTCATGTACATATGAGCCATTTGTACTCACTCTTCAGAAAAATGCCTATTCATATCTTTAGCCCATTTTATAATTGGGTTCTTTGTTCTTTTGTTGTTGAGTTGTATGATTTCTTTATGTATACAGGATTTCAAACTTTTGTCCGATGTGGGATTTCCAAATATTTTCTCTCATTGAATTGAGTCTCTTCACCGTTTTGAGAAAGTCTTTTGAGGTGCAGAAACATTTGATTTTGAAGAGTTCCCATTTATGTTTTTTTTTCTTTTATTGTTTATGCTTTGGGTGTAAAGTTTAGGAAGCTACCTCCTATTACTAGGTCTTGAAGACATTTCCCTACATTTTCTTCTAGAAGCTTTATGGTGCTAGTTCTTATATGTAGGTGTTTGATGCACTGTGAGTTCATTTTTGTACAGGGTGTGAGGTAAGGGTCTTCTTTCATTCTTTTGGCTATTGACATCCAGTTCTCACATATCAATTTATTGAGAAGACTATTTTGTCTTGGCTCAGTGGATTTGGGGGCCTTGACAAAAATCGGTTGACCATAGATTTGGTGGTCTATTTCTTCACTCTCAGTTCAATTTCTTTGTTCAATACTTCTATCTTTGTCCCAGTACCATGCTGTTTTGATCACTGAGGATTTATAATAAGTTTTAAAGTCAGGAAGGACACACTTCGTTCTTCTTTTTTAGGATGCATTTAGCTATTCGGGGTCTCTTTCCTTTCCTGTTGAATTTGGTAACTAGCTTTTCAAAGTCTTAACTATCCTTCATTCCTGGTATGAACCCTACTTGGTCGTGATGTATAATTCTTTTAATGTGTTGCTGGATTCGATTTGCTAGTATTTTGTTGAGAAATTTGGTATCTATGTTCATTAGGAAGATTGGCCTATAGTTTTCCTTCCTTATAGCATTTTTACCAAGTTTTGGTATTAAAATGATATTTCCTTCATAAAATGGATTAGGTAGTGTTCTTTTTTCCTCAAATTTTTGGAGAAGTTTGAGTAGGATTGGTGTTAGTTCTTTTTGGAATGTTTGATAAAATTCCCCTGTGAAGCCATCTGGCCCTGGGCTTCTCATTGTAGGAAGATTTTTGATGACAGATTGAATCTCTTTACTTGTGATTGGTTTGTTGAGATTTTCTATTTCTTCCTGAGTGTAGCTTGTTTGTGTGTTTCCAGGACTTTGTCCATTTCATCGAAGTTGTCTAGCTTGTTGGAATATAGTTATTCATAGTATCCTCTCATGATTTCTTTTATTTCTTCAGGGTCTGTGGTAACGCATCCCTTCTCATTTCTGATTTTGTTTATTTGCATCCTCTTTCTGTTTTTCTTTGTCAATCTTGCTAGTGGCCCATTAATTTTACTGATTTGTTTCAAAGAACCAACTTTTGTTTTATTGGTTCTTTCTATTGTTCTTTTGTTCTCCCATTTATTTAACTCTCCTTTAATCTTTGTTATTTCTCTTCTTCTAGTTGCATTGGAGTTAGTTTGCTGCTCTTTCTCAAGTTCCTCCAGGTGAGCAGTTAAATCCTCGATTTTTGCTCTTTCTTGTTTTTTAATATAAGCATTTAGGGCAATAAATTTGCCTCTCAGCACAGCCCTTGCTGCATCCCATAAGTTCTGATAAGTTGTATTCTCATTTTCATTCATCTCCAGATAGCTACTGATTTCTCTAGCAATTTCTTCTTTGACCCACTGGTTATTTAAGAGTATGTTATTTAATCTCCATATATTTGTGAATATTTTCATTCTTTGGTGGTTATCAAGATCCAGCTCTATTCCATTGTGATCAGAGAAAGCGCTTTGAATAATTTCAATGTTTTTTAATTTATAAAGATCTGTTTTGTGTCCCAGCATATGATCTATCCTGAAGAATGTTCCATGAGCACTAGAGAAGAATGTATATCCTTGTGTTTTGGAGTGTGATGACCTATATATGTCTGTTAGGTAAATTCATTTATCAAATTGTTTAACTTCTCTATTTCCTTGTTGATCTTCTGTCTGGTTGTTCTACCTATAGAGGAGAGTGGTGTGTTGAAGTCTCCTACTATTATCTTTGAAACATCTATCCCTCCCTTGAGTTTGGCCATGTCTGTCTTACGTCCTTTAGAGCTCATTGATTGGGAGCATAAACTTATGATTGTTATTTCTTCTTGGCGAGTTGTCCTTTTAATTAATAAGTAGTATCCTCCTTTGTCTCTTACAATGTCCTTACATTTAAAGTCTATTTTGCCTGATATTAGTATAGCTACTCCTGCTTTCTTTTGGTTACAACTTGTGTGAAACATCATTTTCTAGCCTTTCACTTTCAATTTATTTGTATCCTTGTGGTGTCTAAGATGAGTCTCTTGTAAGCAGCATAAGATGGATTATAATTTTTAATTTATTCTGCAATTTGTATCTTTTAATTGGTAAATTTAGTCTGTTAACATTCAAAGTTATTACTGTAAAGGCGTTTTTCGAATCCACTGTCTTATCTTTTGGATTTTATTTGTCATAACTATATATTCTTTTATTCTTTTCCCTCTTTCTCTTCTTAGCCTTTAAGTTACCATTACTGGTACTCTTCAATTCTCTGCCCTCCTCCCGACCTCCCTCTCCTGTCTTTTTTTGCAACTGGCAGAACTCCCTTTAGTATTTTGTGTAGTCTCTTGTTGAGAAATTCTTTCAGAATTTGTTCGTCTGTGAAAATTTTAATCTCTCCCTCAGTTTTGAAGGACAATTTAGCTGGGTAAAGTAGTCTTGGCTAGAAGTTTTTCTCTTTCAGGATCTTGAATACATCATACAACTGCCTTCTCGCCTCAATGGTGCCAGTTGAGTAGTCTGCATTCAGTCTTATGTGGTTTCCCTTGTATGTAGTAGATTGTTTTCCTCTTGCCACTTTCAGGATTTTCTGCTTCTCTTCAACATTTGACAGACTGATTAGTATGTGTCTTGGGGAAGGCCTATTTGGATTTATTCTATTTGGAGTTCCTTGAGCTTCTTTTATTTGTACATTTATGTCCTTTATATGGGTTAGAAAGTTTTCCAACATTATATCCTCAACTAATCTTCCTAGCCTTTTACACTTCTCTTCTCCTTCTGGGACACCAATGATTCTTGTATCAGTGCATGTTCTTTTGTCCATCATTTCCCTGAGATCCAATTCAAATTTTTCCATCATTTTTTGCCATTTGCTGTTTTGAGTGTTTGAAATCAGTTGTCCTGTCCTCTAGTTTGCTTATTCTTTCTTCTGTCTCTTCAAATCTGCTGTTGTGTGTCTCTAGTATTTTTTAATTTGGTCTAGAGCATCTTTAATCTCTGTGATACCTGCTATTTTTCTATTTATTCTTTCAAAGTCCTGTTTATGCTCTTCTAGTGTCTTCTTGATCTCCTTTATGTCATTAGCCCTCCCATTTATCTTATTTAGTAGAGTTATAGGAACATCTTTGATTATTTGTTCTAATGTCTGTGTCTCCTCTGGTGTTTTAATTTGGTCATTAGGCTGAGCTATGTCTGTCTGCATCATGATATGTTTAATGATCTTCTGCTGTCTTCGTGGCATGTAAAAATTTTGATTGGTTTACTTTGGAAGTTGATTTCCTTCAGTACTCTGAAAGCCTTGTATTTGTGGGATGGATGTGGGGCAGGATGCAGGGCACAGGGCAGAGTACAACAGTGTGCTGATGTGTTGCAGTGCAGGTATAGGCGCAGGTGGGCATGCTACACTAGTGCCTGTGAGCTAGGGCACCCAGCAGCAGTGGGGAGGATGTGGCTCTGGGTCTGGAGGTCATAGCCCTGTTGTGCGCTGGCCTAGGGTGCAGGGCTCTGGTGTGCATGTGCAGAGCTAGGGCAGTAAGTCTGCGTGATGACTGCATGGGCTGGGGGTGGATGTGTCCCGGCTGCACAGGCCAGTGCTTTCCCAGAGCTGGGGGTTGTGACTGGGGGCTGTGTGCATGCACGGATCCAAGAGTTCTGATGTACCCTTGTGCAGAGCTCAGAGGGGGTGGGATGGGGCTGTGTGACTGTGTGGGCTGGGGGTGGCCGTAATCTGGTATGGAGGTAAGTGCCCACAGCCTTTATGTGCTGGCGACAGCCTGCAAGGGTGCAAGGACTGGGAGGTAGGGCTCGGGAGGGGCATTGTGAGACTGTGCTGGTGCAGGAGAGGTTGGTTGGGTTGAAGTTTGGGTGGGGATGTGGGGCGGGTCCCCGCGCGAAGCTTTGGTGGGGCAGGAACACTTGGAGCATGGAGACGGTGCGGGGGGGTGATGGGATTCAGGTGCAGGGGGTGTGGGGTGAGTTGTGGGTTGCAGGGTTGTGCTGGTGAGGGTAGCACACTCAAGGAACTTGGGCCTGGCTTACTTCCTTTAGCATTAGGCTGTTTGCACCAGCTGGACATCTCCTGTTGTCTGCTTCTCAGTTCTTCAGCTTTTGCAACCAGAGCCTCCCTATGTGGTGCAGAAGACTCTCCTAGTTCACTTACACCCTGGAATCTCCATCTCAGTCACCCTGCCTCCCTTCTCTAGCTGTTCCTTGGAGCAGGATTGAACTCAATCTATCCTATTCCACCATCTTCCCGGAACGCCAATCGGTCATCTGTACTTTTAATATTTCCAATTTCCTTGATAAATGTGTATATGTGCATTTATCTATGAGTATGGATGAGCTAGAATAACCCTTTTTTATAAGTGACTAAAAACTTATGTCTGTCATTCAAGAAGGGGAAAAAATCTCTGTGGCTGCTACTGCCATGGTTATCAAACCTTTGCTTTAAACCATGCTCAGTGACTATATTACTTATATTATTTCCCTCCTTTCTTGGTGTCAGATCACACAGATAATAGAATACCATTTCTATCTCTATCTGATCAACATGGGAATTTATTTTTTAAAGTGCAAAAAGGAACACTTTGTTAGTAATACATTATTAGAGTCGTATGATACTTGTTTAAAACTGCTCCAAACCAATTACTTGTTTCTGCTTCATTGCTAAAAGCATGGCAAAAAGGAATGTAATTTTGTTTTCAGACAATGAAAGCTTTCATTTTATAAAGAATTACTGTTGCCTGGCTAAAGAGAAAAGACTTCAAGAACACCTTTTTTTTAATGCAAATCACCTTTTCAAATAAATGTCTCTTAGGTTGGTAACTCTTTTAAATCACCATCATTAATTGATCAGGGTAAAGGACATTTTACATGATCAAAGACAATTGAAATTATACCTTCCTCCAAGGCCATCTAGAGAATGGTTTCCTTCAGGGAACACCTGACATGTGCCTGGTAATTATCTTTCTGAGTACATTATTGGAACCTGCAAACAATTTGAAAACATTAAATGGTAGGAAGACTTCTTTGTCCACAAATCTTCTTTGCTGGAAGAAAATAAATAGTTCCCTTTATTTTTATGAAAATAATGATAGATGATGAAGACTTATTCTAGTCTTAAAAAACCGATGAAAGTGACGAATTGATATACATTGGCGAAAAGAAACAAAGTCACAGCATTTAAGATAAATGCAAGTTTTCAACTGGAAAGATGAATCTGTGTGTGTGTATGTATGTATCTGAAAACAACATTTTAATAAATTAAATATTTTATCACTGTGTTGACAGGTACTGCAGTATGAATGTATTTTCTTAGATAATGCTTACTTTCCTTACAGTAAAACACACATTGCCATGTGTTTGGTTATACACATTTGCCTATTTCTCTTAACGTACAGTGTCCTCCACCAAATGTTGCAGCATCTCTTTCTTACAGAGTTGACAAGAGCATCTCACACATGAATTGAATTTGTTCTCCTTGAAGTCTTCCCTTTTGAGGCCTTTTTTCTCTTTCATTGTGGACTGGTTGCTTTCCAAACCACATTCATAACTGTGCATTCTGGAGCTTAATTTCTCTAACACCTTTAAATTACTGCCCTTCCATGTTGGAGCTCCTATTTTCCAGATCCTGTATCTTTTTCATTCTTGTTTTATACTGTCATTTTTCTGGAGCACATATTCCATTAACCTCCTAATAAGAGGTCTCTAGAAGTAAATAATAGGGCAGAGGCATTTACAGCTTGCAATATATTTATTCTACTATTATATGTAATTGGTCATTTGTCTTGGAATTGTAAAGTTTAGGTTAATAAATAACTTCCTCCAGAATTTAAAGGCCCTTTTCTTCTTTGCCCTCTAACTTTCAGTGTAGCTTTAAAAAATTCAGCATCATTTTGATATTCATTCTCTTTTTCATGACGTGGTAACAGTTTTTCTTTCTAAAAAGGTTTTCAAGATGATCTGCTTAGCACTGATTCTAAAATTCACCATTATATGACCTGTAATTTATTACAGATTTCAAAAATAATCTGCCACCTGAAAACTTATTTTCTGACATTATTTCTTTGATCATTTTCTTTCTTTTTTTTTCAAAAAATGTTGAGTTTATTCATTAACTTTTAATTTTTCTTATTCATTTAAACCACATCTTTCCCCTTTTTATTTAAATGTTTTATTAGAGAAATTGTGGGTTTATAGAACTATCTGGCATAAAATAGAGGATCCCCATACCCCACCTCACCACTGACACCTTGCACCAACGTGGAACACTTCTTACAATTGTTGGAAGCACTTTTTATAATTGTATTCTTGTTTAATTCAGAAAGTCAAACATCCAAATAGATGACAGCCATTCCCTTAAATATACAATGTTTACAATATTTCCACTTTCTTTCAGATTCACTTTAACGGAATGACAATCATCCATCAGTGTGTTTGATTTTCTGATAATCCTCTGGTTTTCTTATTTTTTCCCGAAATTCTATCTTCTTTCTCTTTTGCTCTATTTTCTAGACTTCCCTCAGTGCATCTCTCCTTACATTTACTACATTATTTATTTCAGCCATCCCATTTTAATTTTCAAGAGCTCTTTCTTATTCTTGGATCATTGTCAATTTTATGACATTCTAATTTTGTTTAATAGAGACAATAACTTTCTTAGCCCTCTGAGTACACTAATTCTGGTATTACTGTGAAGGTTTCTGTTACTGTATGTTTTCATTTACTTCAATGAAAGACCCCACCACACATTTGATGTGCCTCAGCTCGTTGTTCATATTTAAACTTCAGACACAAAACATTTGTTGAAATGTCTGTGTGCATAAATGTTATTTGTCCACAAATTTATCAGGCATTTAGGGAATATTATTGAAGATAGCTCCCAATAGAGCATCCATAAGACTTTTCTTTGGGACTAATCAGTTTAAACAGTGAAAACATAAATCAGTTTATGCCACTTCCATGCTTAAAACACATTACCAACCTCCCACAATACATAGAATGGAATTCAAACTTAGTGCAGGACCCCAAAGTCCTGTACAGCTGGCTACCATCTACCTCATAAATTATACTTCATACCACTCTGCTCTCTGTACATTTTTGCCCTGCTCTCTTCCTTTAGTTCCTGAATCAGCCAAGCTTGGAACAAGGCATGGGAACTTAGTTCTTAATAGTTTCTCTGCCATGAACTCTTTTCTCTCAAATCATTATATTAATTCATTTCTGATATTAATCATCACCTCCTCAGGAAGGCTTTTCTCTACCAAACCATGTACAAAAGTTTCCTGGGTCCACTGTTAAATATTTATTAGTTTACCAGTATTGTGTCATCACCACTAGACTGTAACCTGAGGACAGGGAGCTTGACTGCCTTTTTCCCTGCCATACCCTAACACCTAGCACGGTGCCACATGCAGAATATGTTCTCAAATATTTATTCACTGAATAAAGTTATGGCTGTTTACCTACTGCAGTGGGTGGAATCGGTTATGTACCCTAGAAAAGGTCATGTTCTTTTAATCTATTCCTGTGGATGCAGACCTATTGTGGATGGGACCTTTGGTTAGGTTGTTTCAATTGAGATGTGACCCATCCCATTCAAAGTGGGCCTTAATCCTTTTACTGGAGTCCTTTCTGAGAGGATAAAAGACAGTGAAAGCTTAGAGAGAAAGCTTAGAGAGAAAAAGGGCCCAGATGAGCTGAGAGAGGAAGCCACTGAAGATAGAAGCTGAAAGTAATGAAACCCAAGAGAGAAGGACAAGCAGATGCTGACCATGTGCCTTCCGATATGACAGAGGTGTCCCAGAAGCTGACAATCTTTCTTCAGAGAAGGTGTTGTCCAGTTAATGCCTTAATTTGGGCATTTTCACAGCATTAGAATTATAAATTTGTAAGCTAATAAATCCTCTTTATAAAAGCCAACACATTTCTGGGATATTGCGTTATGTAAGCTTTAGCAAACCAAAACACCTACTATGAAAATCTTGCCACTTATATTGGACTTCGCTCTTAATAAATATTTAAGCATCAGACATTAACAATTTAAATTTCTGCATGCATGTTATGGATTGACATGTGTCCTCCCAAATATATGTTTGAGTCCTAACCCTGGGTCCCATGAATGTGACCTTATTTGGAAATAGGGTCTTTGAAGATGCAATTAGTTCAGATGAGACCAGTAGATTGGGATGGGCCCTAAGTAAGACTGGTGTCCTTATAAAAAGGGGGAAATTTGAACATAAATGCAGGTGCTGAGGAGAAGGCCATTTGAAGATGGATGAGACAGAGGTTACAGTGACACATCCATAAGCCAAGGAGCCCCAGAGATTGCTGGCAAGCATCAGAAGCTAGAAAAGGCAAGTAAGGATTCTCCCCTATAGGTTTCAGAGGGAGCCTGGCCCTATTGACATGCTGTCTTCATTCTTCTCACCTCCAGAACCTTAAGATAATACATTTCTGCGGTTTTAAGCTACGTAGTTTGTGATACTTGTCATGTCAGCCCTAGGAAACTGAAGCAATGCTTGAATGTGGCTTTTCTGCATGCTTTTGAGGAAAAGCTAAACATGATTTCCTCTTCACTCTGTACATCCATTTAATTTTTTATAGATATCTCTGATGAGTTCAGCCCAGCCCAACATCTGAATGCAGCCCCGATGAGGCAAGACTAACTGAGTCTGGCCCAGATTCCAAATGCCTAAGCAAATAATATGTTTTATTTTAATCACTTATTTTAGAGGTTGTTAAACTTTAATTGATAATCAAAACAGGCATAATTTGAGTACTTCAGAAAAAACTTTGCTCCTGGCAATGATTATGGATGTGTTGATGTGGTAGGATGGAGGGCAAGATCTGGAGGAAAGGAGACCTGAGAGGACAATGTGTTAGAAGGATTGTTTACATATACGATAAAATCACTGCCAATAATGTCAAGTGCAGTAATGGCCAGAGTAACAGTGAGGGAGAATCTACAATCTGCCAGGAATGAAGAAGAACTGGGGGTTTAGTGGAAATCAGTAACACGGAAGGGCAAGATATAATATAAATTGATGATGTGGGCTTCACAAGTGGGGGGTTTAGAGAGAAGGAATATAACATATTCTAGAATTGGCATGAGGGGGATTCCTACTACATGTCTAGAGGAGACATATGACAGCTGTGAAAGAAAACAACAGCCATCATTTGGGAGAGCTTCAGGTGAAGCAGTGTTTTTTGGGGGGGAAGCCTCACTAAGGGTAAAGCAAACATAAAAATAAGAGATTGAGGATACAAGGGATTTTGCTAATGTGCATAGTGAATTCCAGAAGCCACAGGGACAGAATAGAGATGGTGCAGAGCCATATGGAGTAAAGATTGTGGGAGAAGAGGTCACTGGGGCTTCTGGTGACTGGCACACAAAGTTAGTGACATGCTAAGATCAGATCTGTTGACTCAGGGAAGACATTTTGTTGGGACTGTAATTAGTTGGGGGGAGGAGATAGTGATTCAAATTTCAGTTCATTTTAGCCATGTACATGGGTACATAAGATCTAAGGAAGCATGGCTTTATTCCACTGTACGGGGCTCATCCATGACCCTTAACTCACTTATTGGAATTGAGACTCATTTTTTATGTTCACTGCAATTGAATATGGAAGGACTCAGGAATCATGATAAAAACCTTAAGAAAGGAGGCAACAGTGGGAGGACAGGGGATAAATTACTTTTAGACGGGAGATAAGATTAATAGGAATTGTTTACTTCTCAAGTATGGGCCATGTATGTCTGACAGTGGTTTCTGCGATCTCACAATTGTTTTTGTGGAGTTCCACAGAGCTTCACTGCAACGCAGAATGACAGTGCTAATTAAACGGTACCCATGATCACTTAAGAGCAACAACCACACTATTTCACCATACACAGTCACACACGTACACAATCACACACACATATATATGCACAAATAAGGTTCTTCCTTTTAGCTTAATTAGTAAAGTTTCATTAATTTTCCGCTGTGCGTGCCATCGGACATGTCAAAATGGATATATGTAAAGGCCGATACTGTGTAGTTGAAACAATTATGCAAGTGTAACATTAGGATATCGGGTTTGAATGATAAGAAGACAGAATATTGTGGATTCAATTTGATATTCTGTATTTGTTCTGTCATTTTGCAAAACAGTAAAGCATTTTTCAAAACAATAGCAATGTCTTTACATAGTTATGTTTTCATTTGCAATTTTAAAAGTCAGTTAATTACATTTGTGGCAATATAAAATGTATTAGAAAAGACACTATAGTAATTTAATTTTAAACTCAGTAATGTTTGAACATGAAGCTTCCATTAATGCCAGAATATTTAAATTGGTTTTTAAAATGATAAATTCATTATTTGAATCACTAATTTAGAATTTAACTTCATTTTATGTGGAAAAAAAAAACTGAGTCTGATTTGTCTTTGCCATACTGTCCAAAGCATAACGCCTGGCATATTATGGAGTAAAATAAATGTTTCCCAATAATTAAAAGTAATACGATGACTCTAAGATAAGTGCTAGCCTAATAAAACAAGGTCTAGGATATAATTCAATATCTTGGCATCTAAAGTGAATAGTTAAGGGCGGTAAGATGGTGGCTTAGTGACAGAATTCTCAACTGCCATGCCAGAGACCTGGGTTCGATTCCTGGTGCCTGCCCATGCAAAACAAAACAAAACAAAGTCAAGTGAGTAGTTAAAGAACCCTATAACCAAATATGGTAGGGAAAGCAAGGGAGAGAAGATACAACCGTGTTTTCAATTCAGATTTTTCAGTTAAGATGATATGAGTGACTAAAAAAACAAAATGATGGTGACATTTCATTTAATTTCAGTGTCATCATGTATATATATATATATGAACGATAATTTAGAGAATGTGAAACAATCTGTTTTATGCTAACACCTTTTAAAATTTTAAATGCCTGATGCTTGACTAGAAGCTATAGAAATATTGATGAACATCTTTGAATCTAAAGAAGGGAAATGGTAATTTAATTTTTTTTATTTTTTGTTATTATATCATATATAACTAGGCTTTCATTTTCATTTCTAAAACATCATAGCACATATTTAAGGCAAATTGTGTGAATAGTAGTCAAATGTGGTCTTCTGAGTTTAATGACACCATAATATGATATCAACTCCTTTATGAATATCCTTTTATTATTCAAGGAATAGCCTACCTTTGTAAGGTAGGAGGAAACCAGGAGAACATAGTGTGTCATAGAAGGCAAATGATGAAAGTGTTTTAAGAATGTCAGATGCTACTAAAAGATGAACAAAATGAAGACCAGAAATCTACCCTTGGATTTAGCAATGTCTAATTCACTGGTAGTCTTACCAAGAGAAGTTTCTGAGAAGAGTTGGAGGGGAAAGCATGACTGAATGAGTTTTAGGAAGAAAGGGAAGAGAGAAAATGGAGATATGAAGATATTCAACCCTTCACCTTATATTAATACAACAAATTTTACCAATAGCAAGTAATTTCTTCAAATCTTGAAATACTTTAAGGAATCCTACCAACCATACATTTAGGACTTATCTGGTTGAACTCTATTTTCAAATGAAGAAATTGAAGTTAAGAATAAATTTATGGTGGACCTTTTCTTTCCATTTCAATAATATTCCCCAGATATAGCAGACTCAGCCCTACTTCCTCTGTGCTGCCTATATACTAAATACAGACCTCCAATATCAGCATAAATTATTATGATGAAGTCATCTCTGGCCTCCCTCTAGAGTGCAGCCATCTTTGATTCCAATACCTAGAACAATGCTGGAACATAGCATCTTGGATAATAAATGCTTGCATCATTAGAAAAGAGCCAGGTACTTTAACCAGTCAGATGTCATAAGAGTAATATAACAAGAAAGGCCTTTAGATATTCTGTCAGAACATATTCTATTCTCTACTGATTCAACATAGCCAAGAAGAAACATTTTTTGATGTCCAACACAGAATTTGGAACCGATATGCTACAACTCAATGCTTAGCTTAAATACCTAGCACTTCCTAGTTCCACCAACATAAGTGAAAACTCCTACATATATCTTAGTATCCATGGAGAAGATATTCTACCTTAAGCCTAAGTTGAGATTCAAACATCTTGAAGCATTGGGAAAATCAATGGAAAGACTCTCCATGAGATGATTTACACTGACTGACTTGTTTGTTGGTCTACCATTTTTGCTGACATAATTCTAAGAGGAAGGCTTGTGCCATGGATCCAAGAAGAGAGTAATAGTGTGTGTTTCTCATATCCATGGGCAATGTGATTAATGAGTCTTTTGGCGAAATGGGTTTCAGTCAGAAGGTGAAGGCAATACTTTCATAAAGGATACTGGGCAATTAGAAAGTAAATCTAACCCTGCATGGTGATGAAATGACTCAGAATGCAGGAAGCCAGGTTATATTTTCCAATTCTATATGGTGCAGAGTTCACTATGGCATTTTGAGTGCTCTAATGCATTGCAGATGATGCTAAATAGAACAGTGTGAAATTAATGAAACTGCCTCTTGGGACAGAACAAATAGCTGATACATGCAGAAGTGTTTAACATGTCCAAGAGAGGAGCCAGGTCACCTTGAAGTATTGTTTTTGTGAACGCATGTAAGAAAAACTTTAATAACTCTCCCAAATAATTTAGCAACATTTTACTTCAAATGGGCATATGTAGGTACAGATAAAAAAAATTTTTAATCCTCATTTTTACTGTAGTCTTATTCACATCATAGGATTATTGGGGTGCAAGAATTTAGTTATATTCATATTTATTTACATATATGTACCCTAGTTCATCTCCAATTGCTACAAATATTAAAGAACTCTGATTTACCTGAAATCGCAAACTTCAAAAGACCTACTTAGTCTTTCCATGTGAACAAAAAGTAGCTTAGTCACTAATAAATCTGATGGAGAGAAATTTTGCAAACATCTAGAGGGCAATGAAACCATGCAAAATAAACACAATGGGATCATTAACAGTAAATCATGCTGGGCAAAGTTAAGAGTTTTTTTTTGACAGATTATAAAATTAGAGTATGAAGGGAGAACTATGGATAATAAATGTCTAAGCTTCAATAAGGTGGCTGATATAGTGTTTCAAGTCACTGCATAAAAATTGTCAAATCCGTTTTGATAAGAACACAATAAAATAGATTAAAAACCAACTAAGAGATCATAAATGTGGAGAATGATACATGAGCGTGGGCCCTTTGAAGTACTAGAAAATGATTCTCGGCTGTATTAAATGTATCTTTGACCATAAATAGAAGTAAACAGGACTTGAATTAGATTGGCAGATTGTATCAGTTTTGAAGACACTGTAAAAACCAGTTTAGAGAGAAATGATACAAATGGTTGTAAATCAGTTAAGTAGGTAGGCAGAAAAGAACAAATGAGATTCCATTTATAAAAGAGCAAGTATGAGAAACATTACTAATCAACTGTATGATAATAACCGTTCTTGCTAATAAAAGCAATGGCATGGCATTTTACATTATGTGGCTTGCCTTGTAAATGCTTATTTTTATGAGCTTAATGTTTAGCAGGCCAAGTGAACAGACTACCTTCTGGAATGAGGTTGATTATTCAAAAGAAGTCATTGAGTTTCCTCAGACTGCACACTAGAGTCAGTGTGCTGGGCAGATGGGTCAGCTGCACACCTTGTTCCTATCTCCATCTGGTTCCTTCTGATTCTTGGAGCCTTTTGTGCATATTAGGTAACAAGCAGCAAATATCTCTTCTTAATATATCAACATGGCCATAAAACTGTCTGATGCTCAGCCAGAGGCTACTTCCTATGATGTATCCCAGTAGGTATTCCACATACTTTCTCCACCAATATAATTTTGTTATCTGTCTATAATTTCATAGGGTAAGTGTACAATTTTCATCCATCACATAAAGACTTATGGAAAAATTAAAGACAAGCAGAAATTTCCTTGTTTGTGGTTTGATGCACCACTGATGTTGTAAGTAAAGAATGCTGTTAGTGAGGGATGCAAAACTTCCAAGTAAAATCATGTGATTTGCCTTGGATTTTTAGAAATAAAACTCAATTTAAAAGATATAAAGTATTGGATATGTATCATAGAAGTGGAATTAATGAGTTATTTTGAAAGTTAGGTTTCAGTCACTAAGATATGAATGCATGACTCTATCTTCAGAAAACATAAATGGAAATGAAGAAAGTAAGTTTATTAGTCTGAAGAGTTAAAATGTGGTTTGTTTATTAGCCAGGCCACTGCTGTTTTAGCCTCTTTTCAGCCTCAGTAATTGTTTTATAATAGAAAATAAGACTCAGCACATTTCCTTACACCTAGTGTATGCACAATAAATATTATCAAAATAACTTATTCAAGATCTCCTATTCATTTCCTTTCTTCTCTTTAAAAGTGTCAGAGACTTTCAGGCCTTAGAATGGCAACTGAAGCCAAAGAACAAAGGTTATAGATGCATTAAAGAGTTCCATTAGGATTGGGTGGTAAAGGAAATGAACAGATCAGAAGTATTTAGTCAAAGAAGATGAAATCATTTTATCATAAATATAGAAGGCCAGTGAGCTTCCCTAGAGAAATAAAAACTAAGGGTGAAATAAAATCTTACTGCAAATGTGGACCTGTTGCTACTTAAAGAAGACTAACTATGATGATAAAGTTGAATGTATTTATATTTGGGTTCTTAAATAAGAGAGCATTTCTACATCTTCAGAGGTTCTGGGATGCTTGTGCATTCACAATTACCTTTGACATTGGTCATAGAAACAGGGTTAAGAAAAATCTCTTGAAGCCTCCTAACTTGGAAAATTAGTGTGGGAAAGCAATCTGGACTGACAATGTATGTTAAGCAAGAAAAGAATCAGCATTCTCAGGATATCATATTTTCTGGAAAGGCTGTATTTGCCAAGAAGAAATGAGATAAAAATCACCTAAAATTTTGATTCAGAATTTTAGTAGCTGTTCTAGTTTGCTAGCTGCCAGAATGTAACACACCAGAGACAGATGG
>PVIY010032814.1:0-28650 GCA_004026745.1 Myrmecophaga tridactyla
AATATATATACAAAAAAGCAATAAATTTCAAAGCACAGTACGACAATTAGCTGTAGAACAGATTTCAGAGTTTGGTATGGGTTATAATTCCACAATTTTAGGTTTTTATTTCTAGCTGCTTTAAGATACTGGAGACTAAAAGAAATATCAATATGATGATTTTGCGGTCATATTCGTTTGTTAAACCCTACCTTCTCTGTGTAACTCCATCACCTTTGATCTTTCTCCCTCTACTTTAAGGGTATTTGGGATGTGCCCATTCTAACTTTTTCTTGTTGGAAGGGCTGTCATTAATAAGGGATAGGGAGATGGAACTAGCTGATGTTCTGGAAAGGCTGGCTTCTCTAGGTTTCAGGACTTATCTGGTCCAGGGACCTATCTGGAGATTGTAGGTTTCTGGAAAGTTACCCTAGTGCATGGAATCTTTGTAGAATCTTACATAAAGAAAGTCCTAGGTATTTTTTAGGATTGACTGGAATGGTTTGGGTTGGGATTTGGCAAGCTATGGTATGTAGCAATGTCTAACTGAAGTTTGTGTAACAGTGACCTCCAAAGTAGCCGGTCAACTCTATTTGAACTCTCTCAGACACTGATACTTATTTGTTACACTTCTTTCCTGCTTTTGGTCAGGATGGCATTGTTGATATCAGTGTCAGAGCCAGGCTCATCCCTGGGAGTCATCTCCCATGCTGCCAGGGAGACTTTAAGCCCTGGGTGTCATGTCCCACATAGGAGGGAGAACAATGATTTCATTTGCAGAGTTGGGCTTAGAGAGAGAGAGGCCACATCTGAGCAACAAAAGAGGTCCTCCGGAAGTAACCTCTTAGGTATCCTATGTTAGCCTAAGCTTCTCTGCTATGTACATAAGCTTTACAAGAGCAAGCTGCAATATCAAGAGCTTGGCCTATTGATTTGGGTGTCCCTATTGTTTGAACCGTGTTAGGGGTTCCCTGGTGGTAAAGTTTAATAGTTCCATACTTTTTCTCCCATCCCTCATGGAAAAAAAAATGTATATATATATATATATATATATTTTTTTATTGGTGGAATGCATGGTCTGGGCCAGGTCCCCCATATGAAAGATGAACGTTCTACCACTGAACCACCCGTGCACCCTTTTTTGCTTATCTGCTTAATATATTCTGGGATGTGTCCAGGCATTACATTAAGCTATACAGGATCAAAGGCTCTCATTCTTATTCTGGGCTCCCTGTGTTTGGATTGTTTAAATGTGCTATCCAGACAAGTTGAGTTAGATTATGTGCTACAGAAAATTTAGGTTCTGGACAAAATAAACCTTTCTTCCTTTGGTCTCAAAGAGTAGATGAGGTTCTAAATTATAGACAATGTCTTCCTTATCCCTATGTTCTGAATTACCTTAATCCTGACCTGATCAGCTTCATTCTTAACTCCAAATATGAGGTTATACATATAAAAAACAGCCTCTCAAAATCCAGAAATAATAATTACCACTCTGGACTAAATGTGACTGCTATAAGAGCTTACACTCTAGGCCCCTGTTTTCTTATAAGCATTTTCTAAAGCAGACCATACAATAATTGCTTTTGTTTCTGGCTTATTTTGCCTCACCAAATGTCCGACAGATTCATTCACAGTGTTGCATGCCTCATGACTTCGTTCCTTTTTGTAGCAGCACAATATCCGATCAGTGTTTTAATCTTGATTCAATATTGTGGGGACAACTGTCTGTTTTCATCCTGATTCAATACTGTAACATGGACACTTGATTAAATTATCTCCACAGAGATGTTATGTGACAAATTGTGGGCGTGGGCATTTGATTAGATGGAGATGTGATTCCACCCATTCAGGGTGGGTCTTGATTAGTTTACTGGAATCCTTTAAAAGAGGAAACATTTTGAAGAAATCTGAGCTGACAGAGCAGATATACATGCTTGGAAAACAGTTGCTTCAGAGAACAGAGATACATGGATGTTTGGAGATGCTTGGAGCCCAGCAGATGTTGCCGTGTGCCTTCCCATGAGATGTTAAGCAAGCCAGAACCTGGAGAGAACCAAGGGAAGCTAAGAGATGAAAGCCAGCCCTGGAGAAGCAAAGTGAGGAATTCACACAGGAACAGAGGCTGAAAGTAACACAGCCCAGGAGCAAGGAACCAGCAGATGCCAGCCATGTGCCCAGCTGACAGAGATGTTCTAGACCCATCAGCCTTTCCTGAATTAAAGTATCTTTCCCTGGATGCTTTGATTTGGACATCTTTCATAGGCTTAGAACTGTAAACTTGTAACTTATTAAATTCCCTTTATAAAAACCATTCTATTTCTGATCTATTGCATTCCAGCAGCTTAACAAACTAAAACTGTATTGAACTGAATTTGCAGTTCTATCCTAGACATTATGCACTAAAGTAGTCGACCCCATTCTTGTGTCTTTTGTTAATGTGCTCTGTATCAGCGGCAAAACCTCCTTAGTTTCCTTACTAGGAGTTTCCATTCTGCTACAGAATGGTATTTTACATGTCCTATGGCTGATACCAACGCTACAAAAAAGAAAAGCTATTTTTGTATGCAGCGCTAACCCTTTACTGCTAAAGTATGTTTCTGTTTGCTGTGCCTTGTTATGCTACTTTTCTGTGCTAATAAAGTTTGTTTTGTGTTCTTCTTGCATGTCTGCTATTTTATACATTTGCAACAATTTCTCTTATAAGTGGAATGGTTTGGGGTTTTTAAATAAGCATTACCTGACAATTTGCTGTAGTTAATGCAGAATTGCTATGCAGTCTAATGGACTTATCCCAGTAAGCTAACTAAATTTAATGCTTTACATCTTTCCCATCATAATCATATATACTGGGCAACAGTTTTTGTAGCTACTGCAAATTTCTGTGCAGTTTAGATTTTGACAGAGAAGATTAACAGAGGAATATCAACTAAACCTGCTGATTACTCTGCTTAAACAGGTTAAATGAAGTCTCGTGAACTAATGACAGACCAGCACCATTTGTTGGTTTGGGGACTTTTTTTTGGAAGGGGGGGACCATTTTAATTGATAACAAATGCCCAAAATGTAGAACTTTAACCAAAGACTTGTCCATTTTAAAACAAAATGGAGATTGAAAGGACTTATAATGCCTATTAATTCTAATAAAAGCCCCTTAGAGACATATACCAAAGTATTTGAGAATGTCATCCAAATCTACTTTAAAGCATTACATGCAATTCAGTTGCTATGACATAATTATATTGCTTAATTATTTAATCCATTTTCTTGAGCTTGTGATCTACCTGGGAAATAAACCTCTTGAAAATAAAAGCCCATACTTATTATTCAAGAAGGGCTAAGGTTTTAGTTTGCCAATGCTGCTAGAATGCAATATACCAGAAAAAGGTTGGCTTTTGTAAAGGACATTAATTAAGGCACAGGTTTTCAGTTTTAAGGCCATAAAAGTGTCCAAACTGAGGCATCTGGATAAAGATACCTTGACTCAAGTAAGGCCGAATGACGTCTGGGATTTCTCTGACAGCTGGGAAGGTATGCTGCTGGCCTCTGAGGTCCTTGCTCCTGGTTCATTGCTTTGTCCTTCTGATTCCAGTGGCTTCCTCTTTAAGCGTCTGTGGGTCTCTTTTAGCTGCAGGGGCAAAACTCTGGGTTCTGGCTTGCTTAGCATCTCATGGGAAGGCACATAGTGACATCTGCTGAGCCCTGCATCTTCTGCATCTCCAAATGTCTGTGCTATATTGGCTCTGAAGCATCTGTCTTTCTCCAAAATGTCTCCCCTTTTAAAGGACTCCAGTAAATTAATCAAGACCCTATTTGACTGGGCGGGGTCACATCTCCATCTAATCAAAAGGTTACACCCACAATTGTATGTGCACGTCTCCCTGGAAGTAACCTAATCAAAAGGCCACACCCACAATTGAGTGGGTCAATTTCCATGGAAACAATCTAATCAAAGGTTCCACCTGAAACAATAGACTTGATTCCACAGATTGGATCAGGATAGAAAGAAAATGGCTTTTCTGGGTTACTAACAGTTTCAAACTAGCCCAGTAAGCCAGATCATTTAAAAGAGGTAACTTGAAACTCCAGGAAAGCGCTTGATGTTTTATATGCTTGTAGCAAATTGGTGATGTTCTAATTGTAGGTTTACAGAAAGTATTGATGCTTTTATGTATTTCAGAACTTTCATATGTTAAATGCAAAGTGTTTCAAATGTATCTATTTGAGTTTATGTAAGCATGTATATACACTGTATATATACTGTGCAAAAAACCATTTATGTTTCAGTTTGTGTGTAATATTATTAAGCAACTTTTGGTTAAAATTTTTTCCTAAAATATTAGTGGCTTACATTTAGAAAAGAAAAGTCACCAGCATGGAAAAAAAAAAAAACAGAGAGAGTGATCCCTGAATGGCATATTCAGTTCCCCAGAACACGTGGTTCAGGGGTAGATACGTGTCCTAAATTGGTCTAATCAGGTTGAATATCAGAATTCTCACTTGGGATGCTGACATTCAAGCACTCTTTGTTTCTGAATGGTCTGTAATTTTCTTAAAGCCTGGAACGGTTGCAGCCATTTTGAACTCATGAGGGAAGCTGAAACCAGCAGCAGAAGGTTGAGAGGCGGTGATGATGTCATTGAGTGGCTGAATCACACCAGCTCTGAAATAGGTCCTACTTCTGGGCCTCCCTGTCAGTTACGAGACTCATCATTTACCTTTATTATTTAAACCATTTGAATTGGACTTTTCTGTTATTTGCTGCCAAACAAATCCTAACAGATGGATTAACATGTCCAAAGCCAAGTATGTAAGAATTTCAGCTCTCTGTACTTCAGTAAAATTTATGGATAAGAATAGATCAGTGACTTTTTAATTTATTTTAAATCTATCTTTATTAGTGAAACCCATTTTTCCAAGCAAAACCTTACATTTTTTTCAAGTAAAAGTTGATAAAATCGTACATGGACTATACAAATATATAAAATATATTTAAAAATCAATTAATGGGTTCTTCATTCAGTAATTTTTATTATTTGGTGGCAAATATTTCATAATTTTTAGAACCCTTGAAAGCTTCATTTCCCTGGAACACAATTTGAAAAGCACTAGTATAGATAATAAAATATATGTAGTAAAACATATATGTAATAGCTAACATGTATTGATCTTACTATATGCTATGGACCACGCAGAGTGCTTTTTTATGCATAGTTTTATTTTAAATTCACAAGAACTCCATGAACTATGTACTTGCATTTAATAAGAGGTCTTGGGAAATTAAAACATGATTCTAGATTTCAGAGTGAGTGACCAGGAAGGGCAAGTTTCTCTCTCTTTTTTTAACTGGAAGCTATAAAGATGTGCATCGGAAGGCCTTGTCCATCTATGGACTTTCTATTCCCAAGTCAATAACGTCCCCTTTTTTGCTTAAGTAGGCCTTAACTGCTATGGATTCCCTCTGAACTGTGTCATCGATTTCTCTTGGGTGTATGTCTCCTCTTTTATTCTGTGATGTGTATGTCAGTTCTCCTGATGATAGAAAATAATACCACCATCCTCAGTACTTTAAGAGAGAAAATAATAATATGTTCACTGACACCATAAGAGTTTGTGCTGGAAAGCCTTGAGTCAGGTTAATGCAACAATAAGCCACAGAGAGGTTTAGCAGTTTACCCAAGGTCACACAGTTTATTAGAGTCCAAACTTGAGACTAAAACCCAGGGTATCTGACTTCTGAACAAAAAATCTTTATTACTATGGCTTTGTGGATAAAATATTTGGCATTGCAGTTTTCTGTGTACAAAGAGGTGTGACTATGATTCCTAATGTTGTGTAATTCTTCATGTTGAAACTTCAGTATAGTACTGCTGAGTTAATGTGTGGTAATTCTCTCTAGTTTTTGCCATTTCTCTATTAGCTGGAAATCTAAAATAAGATGCAGTGTTCTCAACTTTTTAGATGTTATCTAATTCCTTTGAGTGTTCAATAGTTCCTCCCATGCTTCAAAATATGACATAAACTATTGCTAATATATTGTTTGACTTTGTTTACATGTTCTCTAATTTGGTTTAAGTTTTCTGGGGATGTGGTCAACTTTTTATCCAGTACAGTCTGCCTTATCATACCTTGATAGCTTCCAAATATTTCAGTGTAACCAGCTGTTGGCTTAGGCCTCTGGCCAGCTTTGCCAGGATTTCTGCACACGGCTGGTGAGATTTTGTTCTGGCTGGTTGCTGCTGCTGCAGGACTCTTGGTCCTTTGTATGGGCCTGCCCCTCACATGTTTAGCGCCCTGAACAGGTATAAGTCACATACCAGTTGTCTAAATATTTAACAAACTATCAGATTAAGATACGTACTTTCCTCTTACTTTGACAGATTGTTCATCATCATAACCAAGAAGGTTAGGGTGGAATTTAGGATTCTCAGATCCTTAGTTCTACACTGAAATGAGGCAACATGGAGAGAAACAACCCTTGCCCACCACCTTCCTTCTATCTCCAGGCAACTCCCCTTCTCGTCCCCCTTTTCCCTTCACATCATACCATGGGGTGCCTTCCATGCAAGCATGACCATCCCAGCAAGTTGAAACTCTGTCCGTTCATCCTCAAACAGCCACCCCTTGGGAAAACCTTAGCCCTAGGGGTATGTACACCAGCAGTGGAGGAGGCTGGAGCCAGGAATAAAGGTTGTGCAGGCTCTGAGCATGGGCTGGGCTCTTCGGGCAGGGTGCTGGAGCATGAGTCTAGAAGGGGGAGTGTGTGGCCCACAGACCGGCAATCTTCAGCAACACCTAGAAGCTGTTGGAATTGCAGGCTCTCGTCCCAACTGCAGCCCGACTGAATCAGAATCTGCATTTCAGCCAGCCCAGGCGTGAGCCCGGTCATGGTGTAAGCACTATTTTAGACTCTAGACAAGAGCTTGGAGTTGTGGCTTGCCCCGTGGGCACAGGGTAAAGGGCGGTACTACTTTTTTTGTCTTCTCTCTGCTCAGTGCTGCCCCAGATTTTGCAATTCAGTCAAGGTTTCTTGGTTTCTGTTACTCCGACAAGGTTAAAAAAAAAAAAAAAGGCTTGTGTAAAATCAGATGTTTATTGAACAGTCGGAGAAAAGGGTAAGGTCAATTGTGCTGCAGTTTATTCAGCATATAAAAAAGCTGAATCAGATTCTCTTGTTCATGGAAATTCCCTTGATCATTTATAGGTCTCTTCCCTTCCATTCCTCCACACCACTGGGCCCTAACAACTTAAAAAAAAGTCTCCTTTTACTTTATTATTCAGCTCTCTCCGCTGTACCTAAACTCAACTCAAGGCCTTCCTTTACCAAGCAAGGATATATCCTTGATATATCTACTAAATTTTAGGCCAGCTTCTTCCCCTCTCCCTGTCACTGTGACATAGAGGTATGATCATATTATAATTCACTGATATAAATTATGCCACCCCCAACTCTTTTAGACGACAAAAGAGAGGATGGTTAGTAGAGATTTTAAATCATTGTTTTCCTTTCCACTAGGTAAACCTAAGTAGAGGTTACTTCATATTAACCATGTCTTCATAGCCTGCAAACTGTTTCCCCCCCTTGCAATCATTTATCACTTAAAATGCATAAACTTCGTAATTGCTAAAATCTCAACTTTATACTGGAGATAAAAGAAAAACTTTTCATGCAGTTTAGGACTTCACAGCTTTATTGAGCTATTCCTGAATGGGGCAGCATCCTATTTAGAAAGTATAAAGGAACTCCACCCAGGGGGTGAAAAGGGGAAGCTGCTATAGGGCAAATGCGGAAGCAAGTGAGGAAATGTTCTGACATTGCTTCCATTTTACTTAGGGGGAAGTCTTACAAAGTGGGGAGCAGGTGGCTGCTTGAGGAATTTAGCTCCCATAGGAATGAAGAAATTAGCTGGCAATAATAGATTGGTTGTATTTAAAATATTTTGGGGTGGTGGTCATAGCAAAGCATTTATAGGAGATAGAAACTCCTTAGGTTTTTGGTTCTGCTGGATGTGGGGCTTAGCAAGAGACCTACTAGATTTTATTTATCTCTGGGCACATATGTACCTTTTGAAACTCAAATATGTATATGTTTTTCTCTTGTAGTTCTTAATTTCAGTTGCACTTGTAGATATACCATCTTTAAATGTCACTGGCATAAATTACTTCTTTGCACATTTTGGAGTCAAATAATTCTCAGTCTTCAGCATGTTTTAAAAAGGTATAAAAGGAACCTGTAGAAGTGCTGATCTCTGATTTCTAATGGAGTGGCTGACATTTTCCTGGCCAGTATGTTTTCTTGGGTATGGGAGGAGACTTTTATAGTCAAATGTTTTGGGGAGTATCTTTTATTCTTTACCCATTATCCTTTGCCATGCAAATGAATTCATTTCCTGGGTTCAAATTGCCAGAGGTTGGGGAATGAGAATATTCATGTAGTAAGTTTGGATAACAAGGGAAATATGATATTGTTAAAACTCTGAAATAAAAAACTGACAGAAAATTATGATTTAACCATTAAAATTTGTACTGTTCCTATTCTATCTGTCAGTCCAAATTCAAGGCTGATTTAACTCCTAATAGCAAAGCTTTGATCAGAGCTCTACACATGCCCCTGTTTAAATATTGTTAGCGTTTCCTAAATTTAAATTAAGCAACCAAGAAAGAAAGGTGCAAAGTTACTAAAGATGTGGAATTACATAATGCTCTGTGTGAATGGCACTTGATTTTTAAACAAGTCTGCACAAGGGAAAGAGATTAAATAGTTATTGAATAATGATTATTCTGTTAAAAAGATTTTCTTGGAGGGTAGACATGTTCTATAGAGGTAGAACTTATTGGTAGAAAGTGACTGAAAATGATGATGATAAAAAATAATTTTGGGATTCACAGGTGGTTCAGTAATAGAATGCTCGCCTTCCATTCAGGAGATCCGGGTTCGATTCCCGGACCATGCACTTAAAAATAATAATAATAATAATTCTTCTACAGGTTCCTTTTATACCTTTTTAAAACATCCTGAAGACTGATTTGGTTCCAAGGTGTGCAAAGAAGGCATTTATAAAAAAAATAATAATAATGAAGGGTTTGTTGGAAGAGCTTTGAAATTTCATACACTATTCTAATAAATGTTACTTTATTACATCTCAAATCAGCTCTGTCCAATAGCATGTGTTGCAATGATGAAAATGCCCTATTTTGTTCTATCCAACATAGTAACCACTAGCCACATGACTGGATGGAGGTGAGGTGGATGCTCAAAATAAAAATCAGGATATTGCTGCCAACAGGAGAAATGGGTGCTTGGTGGGCAAAATTAACAAATGTTCACTTTGAGATTCTTTCCATGAGATATATAACTCATTCCCAATATAATAAAAGCCATATCTGGTCACTGACCATTGGTGTACAAAATTAAGTAATGAAGTGAGAATGAAGCAAATAAGCTTTAATGAAGTTTACAATTTTATATATCCCTTAATGTTGCTTTCAGTTGTCTCTGCATTTTTCTGGTTACTAAGACCTCAGTACATGGAGTGATTGCATTACTTGATTTTTAGTGCAATGACCTTTCTCTGGGCAATGGATTATCTCGATTTCAGCTCATCTTACTACCATACGCCATGTGATGACCGGGCAATTTTCTCTGTTTAAACTATGGTGAAACAATCTCACTCTGAGATCATTTGGTCTTTACCTGGTATAAATGTAACAGGTATGAAATCTACCTATTCTTTCCTCATTAGCTTGCCATTAAAAATTACTTCCCTGCATTATTATGACATTTTCATGGTGTCAAGCTAAACTCTTTATTTAGTGGAATTGCTAAGGGTATTAGTCAGGGTTCTCTAGAGAAACAGATTTGACAGGAGATATCTATAAATATTATGAGATTCTTATAAAAATAGTCTCATGTGACTGGGGGGGCACACAAGTTCAAATTCTGTAGGGCAGGCTGCAAGCTGGGAACGCCGATGAAGGTTTTCAGTGAATTGCTCAGGAGAAGCTGGCTGGCTGAAGTAGAGATGGAAATTCTCTCTTCCAACTGCTGAAATCATTACCCCACCTTTTAAAGCTGTCAGTTGATTGGATGAGATGGCTCTCATTGTTGAAGGCAGTCTCAGTTGAATGTACATGTAATCAGCCATAGGTGCAATCAACTTATTGATTATTTAAGTCTGCAAGGTGTTACAGTATCAATCAGGCAAGTGCCTGCTTAATCAAACCATTGGACACCATCCCCTAACCATCTCACCAAGGATGACTTGGAGAACTTTAGTCGTCATAATCTCCATTTGCCCCAGCTACCCCAAATTAACATACAAATAAGTTAAAACTGTATATACTTGGCCAATGAAGCTTCAGGACAACTCATTGCTCCTCATTCCAATCCATTAAAGCCATACTGTATCTCCTATATAGAAATTCTAGAGCTGACAAAATCTTGATATATAAAATAACTTAAAATTCTAATAATCTTTCAATTATGAATTATTATTGCAAAAAGGAATATAATCTTTATAACTGGCAAAAAAATTTAACTTTAAGTACAATGGAAAATTTGGGAGAGTTGCTGCCATTTTGACATGCGGGCATGCCAACATCAACCGGATATGTTTGCTAACACAGTAGAGGTTAAATGCTGTTAATTATGCTCAGAGAATCATGAACTCAAATGCCTGCTGTAAGATGTCATTACATTCCTTGGCTTCTATCAATTTTAAAATATTATCATTAAAATAAAAATTTAAAAAATCAAAAAGTTGTTAAAGGGAGTGTTCCAGCCCCTAAGGAGAGGTCCACAGAGCCTGTTTGAAAAACCCTGAAATAATAGAAAATGCATAGCTTTGCCCTCACCAGTTTACTTTTTTTTTTTTTTTTTTGCTAGGGATCCTTGAGCAAAATGACTTACACTCTCTGAGGCAATTTTTATGAAAAATTGGGAATAACATCTATCTCATGGGGTTGTGAGAATTAAACACAATGTTGGATATGCCGGGTTTTTATTTTTATTTTTTTTGAAAATGGAATGTCTTTCATTTATTGAGGTCTTTTTTCATTTCTTTCAGCAGTGTTTTGTTGTTTTGTAGTTTTCAGTGTTCAAGTCTTTGGTTAAATTTATTCCTAGATATTTTATTTTTTTAGGTGCTATTGTGAATGGAATTGCTTTCTTGACTTCCTTTTAAGATTGTTCATTACTGCTGTACAGGAGGACAAATGATTTGCTGTTTTTGATATGCTACCTGGCACAATAGGTAGAGAAGCAATGCGTGGGTGTTGGAAAGTACATGGGGTTTGTAATCAGAAGATTATAAATCAGATAGGGTTTTGCATTTTTTGGTCATGTCACCTTGGGCAAGTGACAAACTCTGAACTTGGGTTTCCACATCTATGTCATAGGAATGGTATTATTATCTTCCCCACTGGATTGAGGGAACATGGGGAGGTAATTTCCCATCTCCCTACTTCTCTCTCTCCCTGTCCCCCCCAAAAAAGACTCTCCTCGCATCACCTAAATTCCTTGTTAGCATTCAGTACCTTATAAGGATAGCATTCTTCCTACATCTTCTTTTAAAAACAAAGTCTTTTTGAGATGAATAGAAAATTGACAACTGATAATTTTCTTGTGCATGTATCTGCTCGAGCTAGTGCACTATTCTAAAGGACATTGCATCCACTGGATGACTGAAAGCAGAAGATAGAAACAGTTTAGCCTTCCTTCCTACTCCTAAGTATATTCCATAATTTTGCCTCAGTCTAGCACAATCTTTAATTCACTAATTCAAAGGTTATATAATCTGGTAACCCAACTTAAAAGAATATTATATGTTTTATGAAAGGAAGGCTTTGATGACGCTTTCCTGATATGTATAAAATAACAGAGTTTAATGTCATTATTTAATATTTACTACTTAAATCCATTCACAATCAAAATTATATGTGAAATGCTTTCTGTGTGTTCAGCTTTCTGTTGGACTTTGTTTTTAAAAACAGAGAGAATTTCATGAAAAACAAATTTATGTCATAACTGTGCCCCAGCAATTGGGAAATAAACTGAACAAACAACATATTGTTTTTGCCAGAGGCAATGGTCATTGACTTCAGTTGTGTGTTAGCATCCACTTACTGGTAAGAAGACTCTAAAATGTAAAACAAAGCTTGGGGGAGAGAGGAGAGGAGAATAGAGTATCACCAAAGAGGGAAGCTTTCAGGGTCAGAGGAGCTAGTTTCCAGTCTTGTTTTTCTAACTAACTTTGAACCCCAGCCCATTCAACCTGTTGAATATTGGATAAATGAGGACCGACTGGACAGCTGAATTTGATTATTTTCAATTCAGAGCTAGCTCTACTTACCACTCTTAAGCTATGAATCTGTAAGATAATAATCAGTGCACATTTTGGGAAACCATGAAGGGACTAAATTCTTCAAAGACAGCTTCCATGGGTGGTAGGGATGAGGATTCCAGTACTCCAGCCTGCTCTCTGCAGGTTAGATCATTTCATGACATACCCAAAGAGAATGACTTATAGTGAAAGCTCCATAAATTAAACAAAGGTTTTTTCTCAGTGGAACCGAAAGCCAATTGTGTTGATGTTGGCCTACTTAGCAATAACTGACTTCTCCAGTAGGTTGATATTTTTCTTTCCCTCTTATTGCTGTCAGTCACCACCATTACCAACACCTGCATTGTGCTGGTGGCCCTTTTTGTGGGTCCAGATATAAGATCAAGCCCCAGGATCTTACATCCTTCCCTCAAAATGAAGAAAATGCAAAGATTGTGTTGTTGGTTCACTGCCCTCAGATTGAGAAAGTATAAGCTTGGCCCCACCCCCACAGAGCCAGTTTAACTCGAAGTTCTGGAACAAGGCTGCCCAGTGCGCTGTGTACTTCCCAGGAAGGGTGGGAAGAGTTACAAAAGCCATCCATTGCTCTTAGTCCAACCCAGCCAGTTAGCAGGAGAGGGCATGGTTTTTCCTAAACCTGTTCTTAAAATAGAACTTCTACCCTCAGCATTTAATATTGTTTTGTCCACAATTACTTTTCTTTCTTAGAGCTCAAAACATTCATGCCCAGTGTCTTTGAGGTTGGCCACGTATTCGTAACTTTTTAAGTTACTAGGTAATGGAAAGTTGGAGGTCCTTGTTGTAATTTTCCCAGTAAACTTTAAGACACCTCATGGTAATCAAATCCTACCTTTGAATGATGTTTGGCAATGTTAGGATTGAGAGTTCCAATATGCATACTAATTCTCAACAAGATATGTCATAATTGGATATATTACAATTTTTTCTTCTTTATTTTTCTGATTCCTGCTTTCAGATGTGACGTTCAACACCAAGACACTTGACATCCATTATTTTCCAGATGAACCATGCTAACTTCTTGTTACCCAACTCTAAAAATGACTTGAAGGCAGCTATTATTTGTTTTAGTAATATCAAATTACAAATTAAGAAATTTTAGCATTTTAGTATTAGCAATAGTTTTAGTTGTTCTAAAATACTTCACTTACTAGATGTGGAAATTGGTTTTTAAAAAAGATTATATAAAAAAGTTTACATAATTCCCTTTAGCTCCCGGCCTCCTTGCTGGAGGTGTCAGAGTTAGGACTAAAACCCAAGGGCCTTTGCTCTCAAATCTGTGCTCATTCCTTTTTATTGTTGATTCTCAAAGCCCTTTTAGGAACCAATGAGGTCAAACTATTTTTGTAATAATATTAAGACACTATTTGCCCCTTTCCTCTCATTCTCTCACAAGTGTTCCAGAAGTTACATAACATGCTATTGCAACAGATGGAATGCAGCGGTCAATATAAGAAATATGAAATATGCGAATCATTTTCTGTTAAGTTGGACATTAAAGAGATTTGCAAGAATGTAAAGCAATGCCATTATTCTCACTAATTATTTTGGAAAATATAGGATTTGTCATAACAATATGCACTTTATGTTAATATGGCCTATTATTATTTTTTAAATGAGTAAATAAATTTTCTTACTTGTAATTTCTAATTATATGTATATATATCTCCGGCATAAATAAAAGAAAGAAAGGTCTTTGAGGTTGTTTCAGTTTGCTAAAGCTGCTGGAATGCAATATATCAGAAACGGATTGGCTTTTAAAAAAGAAATTTATTAAGTTACAAGTCACAATTCTAAGGCCATGAAGATGTCCAAATTAAAACCCCAACAAAAGGATACCCTTTTGGAAGAAAGGCAGCTGTGCGGGTTCCTCTATCACATGGGAAGGCACACAGTGATGTCTGCTGTCCTTCTCTCCCAGCTTCTGGTTTCAACAGGCTCTCTCAGCTGCTGGTGTCTCCTGGGACATTTTCTTTCTCTATTTCCAAATGTCTGCGTCTGAACTTTCTCCAGAAATTGACAAATGATTTCCCTCTTAAAGGACTCCAGTAAGCAAAATTAAGACCCACTTTGAATGGGCAGAAAACTGTCATTTAAAATGCATCACGTTATTTTGCTTTTTACTAGTTATGCCAATCAGGATCAGAGCAGGAAATGGAATATTCTAAAAGGACTATATAAAAAAGCATGGACAGGATTAAGGGAAATCAACAGAAGAGGGTGAAGTGCGTTTGACTATCAGAGTAGGCTTTACCACTCTTGGTCCTAAAGAAGGAAAGGGAAGGAGTGGATTTTGGAACAATTATACCTGTATTCCTCAATTATACACGAGGAGCTTTGTGACCAGGCACACAGTGAGCAAGCCTGGCAGGGGTGGATCCAGACTTTCTGTGGTCCAAAGCTTATACAATTTGCAGTGAACTTTTAATGAAAAGAACACGAAATTAGGTATAAAAGTGAATTTCTGTTTACAGTGAGGTCAGAAATCACAACTTACCAACTCAAATAATGTGATGAGTACCATACACATCACAAAATCTAGAAAAATAGCACAATATTTTTATTAACAGATTGACACATCTCTAAATACTATTTTCTACATCTTTGCTATGTACTCTTTGACCACATCATTGTTTTACATTTTTATTGTCAAAAATATATACAAAAAAGCAATAAATTTCAAATTACGTTGTAACGAGTAGTTGATAGAACAAATTTCAGACTTTGGTATGAGTTACAGTTCCAGTTTTAGGTTTTTCCTTCTAGCTGCTCCAAGATACTGGAGACTAGAAAAAATATCAATATAATTATTCAGCAGTCATACCCATTTGTTAAATCCTATCTGTATTAGCTAGGATTCTCTAAAGAAACAGAGTCAACAGGAAACACTCACAAATATAAAATTTATAAAAGCGTCTCACGTAACCATGGGAACACAGAATCCAAAATCTGTAGGGCAGGCTGTGAAGCCGACAATTCCAATGGAGGGTCTGGACGAACTCCACAGGAGAGGCTTGCCGGCTGAAGCAGGAAGAGAGCCTGTCTCTTTTGAATCCTCCTTAAAAGGCTCCCAGTGATTAGATTAAGCATCACTCATTACAGAAGACCCTCCTCTTGGCTGATTACAAGTGGAATCAGCTGTGGATGTAGCCAACATGATCATGAATTAATTCTATGAAATGTCCTCATTGCAACAGACAGGCCAGCACTTGTCCAACGAGACAAACAGGTCTTGTTGACCAAGACAAACAGGCCAAGTTGACACATGAACCTGACAATGACACTATCTTTACTGTTATAACTCCTCCTTCTCTTTTGATCCTTTTCCCAATCCTTAGGGACATTTGGTCTATACCCGTTCTAACTTTTTCATGTTGGAAAGGGGTGTTATTGTTTGGGATAGTGGGATGGAACTATTTGATGTTCTCGGAGGGTCTGGCCCTCTGGGTTTCAGGACTTATCTGGCCTAGGAACCCATCTGGAGGTTGTAGATTTCTGGAGAGTAATCTTAGTGTGTGAAACTTTTGTAGAACCTCAGGTAGAGCCCTGGGTGTTCTTTAGGATTGACAGGAATAGTTTTGGTTAGGGTTTGGCAAATGGTGATCACCTCTTTATGTACCAAAAATTTAATAATTTTCAGTAGAGATAATAGAAAGATAATTCAGTCTTTCCTTTAGAATACTTTATTAATTTGGGGGGTTAATAGTTTAGAAAAATTTTGTTTTAGCTTTACAATTTACTGCTGGTAATCTCATTAAAAATTTGGGGGATGTTGTCAAATCTGGGGAAATCAATGCCAACTTTCATTCATATAGGACATGTAAGATTTTCAGGCATTTCAAAGTTTCTTGAGCAGCAGCTAATCCTAAATCCTTGGTGAACTGATGAGATATATTAACCAGTCATCATCCTTGCTTTATTATGAATTTTATGTTATCTTTATTAAAATTAGTATTCTGTGTCAAAACAGTGGGAAATTGATAGAAACCTAAGTGATTGTGATTGGGCAAGACCATTTCAGGCCAAGAGAAGAGCAAAGGCAAGGATTCCAACTTGGATAGAGTGAGGTATACAGGTAGGGAAGTGGTGGGAAACATGAGGATGGACTACTGTGCCCTTAGGAACAGGAATCCAAGGCTCACTGGTGATCACCAGACATAGGAAAGATAATATGAGTATTTAGCATAGAGTCAGACAAAGCTCTGCTAATTTCTTGCCCATGAAACCTCGTAAACAATAACTTACCCATATATGGAAGAGCCTGCAAATCACGTAACTATAATTATATCCCACTAAACTCAACTAAATGAATTCCCAATTCATGTTTCCTTAGCTGGGTGCCCAAAATACCCACAGCCATTCCAATGACACCTGATAAGCAAGGCAATGTGTGAGAGAAGAATTCAGACTGGAAAAAGACAATAATTCTATTTAAGTGTTGTTAAAATATATTACTTTTTCTAATTTTGCCAGACCACATACTCATATAAAGACATTATGAGAATCCTCCCAGAAATTTGGAAGGAACCAGTACAGGTGAGGAACTCTAAAGTTAAAGTTTCATTAGATTTATGGTAATTCCAACTTTGGAGCTGAGGTAATGAACACCTTGGCCCCTCTCTCCTCCTGACCTCCTATCTCCCCCCAGCCTCCCATTGACTGATCTCAACAAGAAGCCTGAGGACAATGGAGCCAGGAGGATCCTGCCCATAAATCCAAGACTCCTGGGGTACAGATTAGAATGGGAAAAAGTGAAGAGGGACTCTTGAGGAGCAAACAAAGGATGTCTACTTTCAAGTGAAATAGATACACTAAGAAAATACATGGAGATATTTTGCAATTGATCCAACTCAGAACGGAAACTAGAAACAATCAAAAGTCCTCTCACTGAGCAGCAGAGGCCTGGAAAAACAGGGGATGGGGATTTTTTTTTTTAACTTTTTAATTATTTTAACTTTTTATTGTAGCAACATATATACAATGCAAAATCTCCCATTTTAACCATTTTCAAGTGTATAATTCAGTAGTATTAATTACATTTACAATACTGGGCTACTATCATCACCATCCATTGCCAAATTTTTTTCATCACCCAACCGGAAACTATTTATCGATTAAGCAATTTGGGGTGCCATACCCAGCCATATAAATTTAATGATTGGCTTTCCCATTATTGCAAAGAAGGTTGTAGGAATTTTGATTGGGATTGCATTGAATCTGTAAATTGCTTTGGGTATAATTTAGTCCTTCAATCCATGAATATGGAATGTCCTGGCAATTGGGATTTTAATGAGAAACACTAGTGAAGTGATGTCCATTATTGGATACCTGGGGAATCTCTACAGGCTTGGGTGTTTTCTTTTTTCTTTGGTTTCTTCTCTAGGGTTCTCTAAGAGGTCTGGTGATTATATTTTGACTTTGCAAAAACTAGATAGGTAGCCCTATCTAGCTCCTTTCACTTATATTTGAACTTGCTATACAGGCATACCTTGGAGATATTGTGGCTTGGTTCCAGACCATCACAATAAAAAGAACATCACAGTAAAACAAGTCACATGAATTTTTTGTTTTTTTCAGTGTGTATAAAAGTTCTGTTTACATTATGCTGTAGTCTTTTCAGTATGCAATAGCATTATGTCTACAAGCAATGTACATTCCTTACTTTTAAAATATTGCTGAAAATGCTAAACATCATCTGAGCCTTCAGCAAGTCATAATCTTTTTGCTGGTGAAAGGTGGCTGCTGATTGGTCAGTGTGGTGGTTGTAAAGATTGAGGTGGCTGTAGCAATGTTTTAAAAATAAGACAATAATGAAGTTAGCCACATCGATTGACTATTTCACAAAAGATTTCTCTGTAACATGCGATGCTGCTGATAGAATTTTACCCAGAATTGAACTTCTTTTGAAATTAGAGTCAATCCTCTACAACCCTGCCACTGCTTTACCAACTAAGTTTATATAATTTTCTAAATCTTTTGTTGTCATTTCAACAGTGTTCACAGCATCTTCACCAGGAGCATATTCCGTCTCAAGAAAGTACTTTCTTTGTTTATCCATAAGGAGCAACTCCTCACACATTAAAGATTTATCATGAGATTGCAGCAATTCAATCACATCTTCAGGCTACACTTCTAATTCTAGTTCCCTTACCATTTTCACCACATATACAATGACTACCTCTATTGGAATCTTGAACCCCTCAAAGTCATCCATGAGGGTTGGAATCAACTTCTTTAAAGCTCTTGAGAACGTTGGTGTTTTGATCTTCTCCCATGAATCATGAACGTTCTTAATGGCATCTAGAATGATGAATCCTTCCTTAAAGGCTATCTACTGACTCTGCCCAGATCCATCAGAGGAATCACTATGTGTGGCAGCTCTAGCCTTACAGAGTGTATTTCTTAAGTAATATGACTTGAAAGTCAAAATTACTCCCTGATCCATGGGCTGCAGAATGGATGTTGTGTTAGCAGGCATGAAAACAACATTAACCCCATTGTATATCTTTAACAGAGCTCTTGGGTGTCCAAAGCCATTGTTAATGATCAGTAATATTTGAAAGGAATCTTTTTTTTTTCTGAGCAGTAGTTTTCAACAGTGAGCTTAAATATTCAGTAAACCATGTTAATAAACAGATGTACTATTATCTAGGTTTTGTTTTTCCATTTATACGGCCCAGGCAGAGTATATTTAGCATAATTCTTAAGTGCCCTAGGATTTTCAGCATGGCAAAGGAGCACTGGCTTTAACTTAATTTCACCAGCTGCATTAGTCCTTAATAAGGGAGTCAATCTGTCCTTTGAAGCTGAAGCCAGGTATTGACTTCTCTCTAGGTATAAAAGCCCTGGATGGCATCTTCTTCCAATAGAAGACAGTTTCATCTACGTTGAAAATCTGTTGTTTAGTGTAGCCATCTTCATAAATTATCTTGGCTAGATCTTCTGGATAACTTGCTGCACCTTCAGTACCAGCATCTGCTGCTTCACCTTGCACTTTTATGTTATGGAGATGGCTTTTTTTCCTTGAAACTCATGAAACAACTTCTGCTAGCTTCAAACTTTTCTTCTGCAGCTTCCATACCTCTTTCAATCTTCATAGACTTGAAGAGAGTTAGGGCTAGCTCTGGATTAGGCTTTGGCTTAAGGGAATGCTGTGGCTGGTTTGCTCTTCTATCCAGACTACTCAGACTTTCTCCATATTAGCAAAAAGGCTGTTTTGCTTTCTTATCATTCATGTGTTCACTGGAGTAGCACTTTTAGTTTCCTTCAAGAACTTTTCCTTTGCATTCGCAACTTGCATAGCTATTTGGCCCAAGAGGCCTAGCTTTTAGCCTATTTCAGCTTTCAACATGTTTCCTCTCCAAGCTTAACCATTTCTAGCTTTTGATTTCAAGTGAGAGATTTGCCACTCTTCCTTTCCCTTGAACACTTAAAAGCCACTGTAGGGTTATTAATTGGCCTAATTCAATATTGTTGGGCCTCAGAGAACAGAGAGATTCAAGGAGGGGGAGATACAGGGAATGGGCAGCTGGTGGAGCAGTCAGAGCACACAACATTTATCGATTAAGTTCACCATCTTATATGGGTACAGTTCATGGTTCCCCAAAACAATTACAATAGTGACCTCAAAGATCACTGATCACAGATCACCATAACATATAATAATGAAAAAGTTTGAAATAGTGTGAATATTACCAAAATATGACACAAAGCACAAAGGGAGAACATGGTATTGGAAAAATGGTGCCAATAGACTTGCTTGATGCAGCGTTGCCACAAACCTTCAATTTGTGAAAAACGCAATACCTACAAATCACAATAAAGTGAAGCATAATAAAACAAGGTGTGCCTGTTCTTATTCTAATGAAAATGATATAAATAGTGTTTAGTTTTCCAGTCATTTCCACAAAATCCCTTTTCATCTAAATCTGACTGAACTAGAATCCCGATAGCATGCTAACATTTTAAAGACAACCTTAAGCATCAAAATGACATGGCCCCAGAAGTAAAAGGAGAAGAGAGTGACAACTTATCTGGAATAAGACAATATCTGACCATCTAACAAAGGTGGAAATAACTGAGGAAAAGTGAAGATCGGAGGGCAGATAGGACATCTCCTGACGAAGGAGACTTAAAGAATGAAAGAAAGACTCATGGTATGTGTGCTGGTTTGAAAGGATTATGTGCCCTAGAAAAGCCATGTTTTAGTCCTGATCCAATCTTCTGGGAGCAACCATTTTTTTAAATCCCTATTCAGCACTATAGGCTGGAAACTTGATTAAATTATCTCCATGGAGATGTGACTCACCCAATTGTGGGTACTAATTAGAGGGAGATGTGACCATCCATTCTAGGTTGGTCTTGATTAGTCTGCTGGAATCCTTTAAAAGAGGAAACATTTGAGAACTATGAGATCCATGAGAACAACTAGAGTCCATGCAGCCAACGGCCTTTGGAGATAAAGAAGAAAAACGCCCCTGGAGGAGCTTCATGAAACAAGAAGCCTGGAGAGAAAACTAGCTGACATTGCCATGTTCACCATGTGCCTTTCCAGTTGGGAGAGAAACCCTGAACTTCATCAGCCTTCCTTGAGTGAAGATAACCTCTTGTTGGTGCCTTAATTTGGACATTTCTATAGACTTGCTTTAATTGGGGCATTTTCATGGCCTTAGAACTGTAAACTTGCAACTTAATAAATTCCCCTTTTTAAAGGCTGTTCCATTTCTGGTATATCACATTCCAGCAGCTAGATAACTAGAACAGTATGGTGTCAGAATACAGCTCTCTGTTGAGATCTGTAGAACACTCTGTAGATCTGTAGAACACTCTCTAGTTGGGGACCAGCAGCTCCTCCTTTCATATCTAATTAAATGTTTTGACATGAGTCAAACACCAAGTGAATGCGTTTTGCTACCAGAACTATTTAGAACTTGTTGGAATTGGTGAACTCTGGCAATTGTCTCCTGGATTACCTCAAAGCATATTCTGTCCATTTCACAGTAAAATGCACTGTTTGAATTCCTCAAAGGTTATCTCCATTAACTTGTTGCCAACATTTTCCAAACTCTATACCAACTTTACCATTAATGAACAGTGGCTTCGGTTGTCTTAGTTAACTATTCCACATGAAGTGCAAGCCAACTTTGGCATAAATATATAACTCTTGTTGCTTGTTTATACTCTGTCCTGTTGGGAAGTATTTATTGACTTTTTGTGGGCCAGGTTCTCAACACAGTAGGGAAAGAAACTTTCTCACGATATCTGTTTAATTACTATTTTGATCAAAAACCGAAAATTATGGGGAAAAACCCAGGAGAAATGAAAGACAATATGAGAAAAGGAAGGCAGAGAAATGAGAAGAAAGTGGTGGCAGACTGCAAATAGACAGTTATTGCATGGACTGGAGATATCAGTGTGTTGTCATGAACAGCAGAAATTCTGCCAGAAGAAGAAGGTAGAGCAGTACTGCAAGATTTTCAGAGAAAACAGACTTCAAACAATCAAAGACCTCCAAGAATATTATGTTATAAAAAAGATACAACCATAGGTCCACTCTTCTGTGTGTGAGTCTCAGTGTGGTGGTAAATCATGGCTGCTCACTGGAATCAGATGGTGGCAAAGCAATGTCATATCACCTAGCCAGTTCAACAGCGTGAAGGACGATTTTATAACCTGGGAACTACCAGAGCCATGTATTAGAGTATAACCCTGCATCATGTATACTCAAATGGCAGAGCAGAACTAACTGCCTTCAAGCAACAAATCATCCTGGGAATTGGAGTCACAATTTCCTCCCCTGAAAAGCAAGTCAGAAGCATTTTTTAAAAGTTGTTCTAAACCTTAAAAGACAAAATTGACTTGCAAAGGAAAATGTGGATAGTTCAGTCCTTTTATATTCAGTGTCACCCTGTCACGTAACACATAGTGAATCAAGAGTTCTTGGATGGCAAATATTCTATGGACTCACTAATATGAACTAATTATAATGAGCAAACTCTGAGAGTTAAATTTGAGAGAATAGGTTATCAGGAGATAGAAAGAGGGTTGAGATTGGGCATTTGATGCTTGAGCAGTGTAAATGTTTAATAGGGTAGACTGTAAAGGTTCAGAAATGGATAGTGCGATACTATGGAATGGCAGCACAATATTTCACCTATGATGATCAAAGCTGAGTGTAAGGTCAAAAGAGGAAGGCTAGGGTCGGGTATGTCACCAGAAGGTAAGCTAGAGGATAAAAATTGGAACTTTATTACTTAGCAAAAACTAGAGTGATAATGATGGTGGCTAATTGTACAAATATAAGAAATTTTTTACATGAACTAAAACAAATGTATGTCACAATTACAAGGTGCTAATAATAGGGTGGTAAATGGGAAAGATAAAATTAATGCAAACTAAGGTCTATAGTTAATAGTATATTATAATATTCTTTTATTAATTAATACAAAGGTACTATACCAAAGCTAAATGTCAATAATAGGGGGATATAAGGGAGGGATATAGAGTTCTTTTTTTTTTTTTTTAAGAAATGGGAGTGTTTTTATATAAATTGTGGTGATGAATGCGTAGCTATGTGATTATACCAGAAGCCACTGATTGTGTACTTGGGATGAATTGTATGATATGTGATTAGAACTGTTGAAAAAAATGTCCTTGGGTGTATGTGACAAAAGGACATGTTCACTTGTTTCTGTTCCTGTATGTGTACATATTAAAGCTTTACATGCTGAAAAAACTGGATTTGATGACCTACGTGGTGGGACTAATTTTTTTTTTTTTTAAATAGTGAAATGTCAACGAAAAGATGCCACCAGTATCTGGAACTGAAAAGTTTATTTTACTTTGGGGTGGATACTTTGAATAGACTCCATTATTTACACAATGGGCTAAATGGCTATGCTTTAAGATTAAGATGTTGCTATGTTTAGGAATATAATGTGGGTCCTTCTATAAAACCATGCCTCTTCAGTCATTTTTTTCTATTTTTAATTTAATGCTCTATGCCTGAAAATTACTTGTTCTTAGAAGAGGTTTCTTCTCTAAATTCACAGGAGATTAAACCCAGATCAGGAGATGAGATGAGACTACAAGAGGAGGGACCCGCAGCCTGATTTTCTCTTATCTTCACAATGGGGGAAAGAGCATGACAGAGACCTGGCTGTACTTGTTCTATACAGGAAATAATTAAGACTGACTAAGCTGACTTTGGGGACTACACTATGAATTGTTATTATTTTCTTGTCTGAGTCATGGGTATATAGTAAAGAGATATATTCAGACTGTATCCTTTGTGTGTGTTTGGGGTGGGGGGAGGTGACTTACCCCCTTAACGAAATTTTTGTTTCCACCATCAGTCATCCTGGAGTAGGAAAGGAGACTTGGATTATGCAAGGGAAGGATTTTCTACCGTTTTTAGGGAACTGGGACATCAAGGAGAAAATAGATACTCCTAATGTGTGGGTTGACTGTCTCTTCGCCACGTGGATGTCTTTCAGGGTCTAGACAGAGCCTATAGGTCTATTTTAGATCTGTGGCCCTGACTTCTAGAAATATTTGAAACCACTGTAACCAGTACATTGAACCAGAGAGTAATAGTAAGAGCAACTTTATTTTTGTGTCTCTCTAAATGTTCTCAGTTAGGGTATTCTTTTCCCACTTCTGGGTGAAAACTTGGATAGTCTATAGTTACTCACAGATAATAAAATGCTATAGTCCTTTTAAGTTGCAGACTCAATTTGGTATTTATAATTTTCTCTTTTCTCTCATTAGGGCCTGCTGCAGACATGTCATCTGGAGATAGAGTGAACATCTTCTCTTTCTCGCTTTATTCCTCCTCCATCCGTCAGCTGCTCTTACTGACCCCATCTATGTTGAAGCAAGAGGAGAGAGGGAAGGCAATGGGGATAGGAAAATTCTTACTTAACCAGTATTATTGTGAGGTTGTTTTGGGCTCTTTGGAGCTGGCAGATATTTAAATATAGGCCTTTCTCTCATGAGCACTTCAATAGATTCTTCAGGGACTCCACTACTAGATTCCTTTGATTCTTGCTTTCTTTATATCACTGTTCCAAGTCCCTGTTCAATCTTTAGGATTTATGCACTTCTGACTTGTGGTTGGAAATGAATATACTATTTCTCAGACATATCCTCTTCTCTGCTGTCTCAAGCTATCTTAGCTTTGCCATATGTGAGTCAGACATCTATGTCCCTAAACTTTAGGGAACAGACATCAAGCTCTCAGTGATCCCATTGAAGTCTCACTCATAGACTTTATTTTGTTGTTTATTGCATTCTTCCTTATGGGCTCATTTTCTTTTCCTTGCTGTATTATTCAGGGTTCTCCATAGGGCAGGCTGCATGCTAGGAACTCCTAGGTAGGTTTTCAGTGATTTCACCAGGAGTAGCTGATTGGCTGAAGTAGAGATGGAAATTCTTCCTTCTAACCGCTGAAATAATCCTTTTAAGGCTTTCAAAGGACTGGATGAGGCTTCTTTCATTGTTAAAGAGACTTCTTAGTTGATTGTAGATGTAGTCTGCCATAGATACAGTGAATTTACTGAAGACTTAAGTCCATGAAATGCCCTCACAGTTAGGCCTAACTGGCCTAACAGTTAGACCAGTGCTTTCTTGACCAGACAACTGAGCACCATTCTCTGGTCAAGTTTACACATGAGCCTAACCGCCCCAGCCCACCCGATGTCAACGTGGCATACATAAACATCTCCTTATACTGTACTTAACCTCTAAAGAAAAACAATAACTAGTCATATTTTTACCTAACAATATTCCATTGTCCTGTGTAGAACCAGAAATCCACTAGCTCTTTCCCCAGAAGAGAGTATAGGTCCTTTGGGAATATTCACTTTACACTTGATATCATGTACTTAAACACTATGACATAAAGTTAATATACCTTATGTTATATAATGGGGGATAAAATAGGGAAAAAGGAGAGGGAATTCTTTATGTATATATACAAACAGATTCATAACAAAACAAGGAAAAATATTCATAACAATTACAGTCCTCATTTCTGTAATTGGTCTCAAGGTCATAGTTCATATTCATAACTACCTCTTCCATTACCCATTCCATATTCCCTTTACCTTTAGCAAACACCTCAGCTGGCCATGGTTCGTTGCCTGGTGGGGTGACCCAAATATTCATTCCTGAAGTTTCTGGGCCATTAGTAGTCCTGCCTGGATTGGGTAGTTGCCATTTTCTATTGACTTTAAATATAGGGCAGGGCAGTACTAAGATTTGCCCTAAGATACCTCCTGTATTCCAGGCAAATTCTTTACCTACATTGTTTAGTTGCAGTCCTATTTCTCCTTGATAATCAGGACCAATCACCCCAGCCAGTACAGTAATTCCTTTTTTTCCCTGTTGATATAAAGGCATGAGGAGCCATAAGTGACTGAGTGGGTGGCAGACTTAATTTCCAGTTCAAAGCATTCCTCCTTTTGGAACTAAGATCTGTAGTCCAGCAGAGCTTAAGGTTGCAGGGACAGGAAGCAAAAAATCTTCTAGTGGATCACTAGGGGTAATGGTAATGCCACTCCTACTCACCCCTAATTCCAGGACCTTGGAATCCTGGCTATGGGAGAGACAGCACCATATAGCAGATGCTGATTTAGAGCATATACAGCCTCCTGGAGAACACTGCCACAGCCCTGTAAGGCATTGCCACCTAG
Source organism: Myrmecophaga tridactyla (assembly GCA_004026745.1). Classification (NCBI taxonomy): domain Eukaryota; kingdom Metazoa; phylum Chordata; class Mammalia; order Pilosa; family Myrmecophagidae; genus Myrmecophaga; species Myrmecophaga tridactyla. The sequence goes on from PVIY010032814.1 coordinate 26,033, forward strand.
TTGGTACTATAATTGAGACTTCAAAAGGCCATTCCACCATTCTATCATTCCAACTGCTTCAGATGATGGGGAACGTGATAAGGCCAGTGAATTCCATGAGCATATGCCCACTCCCACACTTCATTTGCAGTGAAGTGGGTTCCTTGATCAGAAACAATGCTGTGTGGTTACCAGGATGTTGGATAAATCATTCTGTAAGTCTGCAGATGTTAGTTTTGCAAGATCATCATGTGCAGGGAATGCAAACCTATATCTGGAGTATTTGTCTATTCTATTTAGAACAAAACACTTTCCCTTCCATGATGCAAGTGGCACAATGTAATCTACCAGCCTTCAGGTAGCAGGTTGATCACTTTGGGGAACTGAGCCATATCTGGGACTGAATGTGAGTCTCTGCTGTTGGCAGATTGGGCAGTCAGCAGTGTCTGTATCCAGGTCAGCCTTGAGGAGTAGAAGTCCATGCTGCTGAGCCCATGCATAACCTCCATCCCTACCATTATGACTACTTTGCTTATGAGCCTATTGGGCAATGTCAGGAGTGGCTGGGAAAAGAGCCCAACTGGTACACACTGACCAGGTCAACCTATCCACCTGATTATTAAAATCTTCCTTTGATGAAGTCACCCTCTGGTGAGTATTCACTTGGGACACAAATATATTCATGTTTCTTGCCCATTCAGAAAGGCCTGTCCAGATTCTTCTCCCTCAGACCTCTTTGCCACCAATGTTCCAATCATATATCTTCCAAGTCCTTGACTACCTAGCCAAACCATTGGCCACAGCCCATGAATCAATATGCAAACATACTCCAGCCATTTCTCCTACTAAGCAAAATGAACAACTGCTGGTTGAAGTTCCACCTACTTTCTTTCAGGGATGTCCCAGAAAGGGGCTGTAGTACTGCAGCTGCTCACTTTCAGGTGGAACCTCCATATTGTGCAGAACCATCTGTAAACCTGGTCTGAATTTTCTCTTGTTTAGTCAGCTGATCATAGGATGCTATCCAAGAGGCCATAGCTATGGGCTGGGGAAGAGAAGGTAATGTGGCAGGAGTGGGGGCCGTTGGCATTTGGGCCTCTTCCTCATATAACTTACTTGTGCCTTAAGGCCTAATTGAGCCACTCTTGTATATACCACTTCCATTTGATGATGGAGTATTGCTGAGCCTACCCAACTTTATGGCTTGGTGGGTCAGAAAATACCCATGTCCATTCATGATGGGCAGCTCAGGTCTCTTGGTCAATTGGTGGCCCGTGGTTAAGCATGTTATCTCTCAAAAGGAGAGTAGTTACCTGCAGAGAATTTCAAGGCTTTGTTCCAAAATCCTAAGGATCTGTATTTAGATTCTTCTATAGGGGCCTGCCAAAGGCTCCAGATAGCATCTCAATGCATCACTGAAACTTCCAGCACCATTGGATCTTATGGATCATATGGCCCAAGTGGCGGAGCAGCTGACACAGCAGCCTGGACTTGTAGAGACTTCTTCTATTCCTGTACCCGCTCAAAACTGGCAGCTTTTGGGTCACCTGGTAAATGGGCTAGAGTAATATATTGTATCTGAAATCCAAAGAGACCAACCAGGTGTTGTGCCTCATTTTGTTGTAGGAGGGGCTAGATGCAACAGCTTATCCTTTACCTTAGAAGGTATATATCAGCATGCCCCACTCACCACTGGACATCTAGAACTATCACTGAGATTTTTGTTGGACTTATCTCTCACCCTCTGACACTCAAATGGCTTACCAATAAGTCTAGAGTAATTGCTACTTCTTACTCACTAGATCCAATCAACATCATTAATATAAAATATCTTGTGGAAGGGAGAGGTGATCAAGATCTCTGCAGACTAGGTAATATAGGACTAGAGAGCTGATATACACCTAAGGTAGGACCATGAAGGTATATTACTGGTCTTGCCAGCTGAAAGCAAACTGTTTCTGGTGGTCTTTACTAACATAAATTGAGAATAAAAGCACTTGCCAGAACAAAAGCTACACACCACCTGGAACACTTTCTAAATTGCATACTTGAATAGTTCTTTCTTCAAGCGTCTATGGAGTTTAGTATGCTTTAAGTGTCTTCATTATGCACTTGAATGATTTTTTTTAGCTGGGTATAAAAGTTTATGTCATTAGTAATTTTCCTTAAATACATAGAAGATTTTATTCTCTTGAACTTTGGTATCATTACTGCTGAGGAGGAGTCTGCTATTACTATAATTGTTTTGACACTATATAGTCAAACTATATACTATAGTTTGACACTATAATGTGTCAAGGTGAGTTTTATTTTTAGTTACCTTCTGTTCTAGTTTGCTAGCTGCTGGAATGCAACACACCAGAGATGGATTGGCTTTTAATAAAAGGGGATTTATTTTGTTCTTCAGAGGAAAGGCAGCTTACTTTCCACTGAGGTTCTTTCTTACGTGGAAGGCACAGGATGGTCTCTGCTGGTCTTCTCTCCAGGCCCCTGGGTTCCAACAACTTTCCCTGGGGTAACTTCTTTCTGCATCTCCAAAGACCTGGGCTGAGCTGCAAGTGCTGAGATGAGGAATGCCGAGCTGCTTAGGATGTGCTACGTTGCGTTCTCTCATTTAAGCACCAGCCAATTAAGCCAAA
>PVIY010032815.1:0-28138 GCA_004026745.1 Myrmecophaga tridactyla
TAAGAGAGACAGAGAGTGAGATGGCCAGTCTACGATCCACTCGCTCGGCCAGGCTACAGAGTGAAGTAGAATCACACACTCACGCGTGGGGAGGTGCTGTGGGGTGGGATGACACCCACAGTCATTTGACCGAGTAAAGGACGTTGTCCTGGGTGAGGCTGCTTCACTCAACTGAAAGAACCAGAGAGCAGAGCTGAGGCTTCTCAGAAGAAGAACTTCCCTGTCGACTGCAGCTTCACCCCATTCCAGGAGCCCCAACCCCCACCCTGAGGGTCTGCCCCATGGGTGCTCAGACTTGTGTAGCCAGCCTCCCACTCCTTGTCATAAGACCTTTTCCCGATAGTAAATATCTCTATTTATTAAAAAAAAAAAAAAAAAGCTTAAAGTCTCAGTCACGGTGCACGTCAGGCGGGAGCCCATTTTGGTTAGATCCAGTCTCGGTTTTCAAGGTAACTTAGGACTTGGGGTGGGTTAGTTCTGGGCTGACCCAAGACCCTTCATTAATAAGCTTTAGTGATTATAAAACTCTAAAGTTGGAAAACTGGATGACTGGGTACAAATGAAGGTTACTCACAAGGTTTTTACAATCACGGGGTAGAAGATAAGGGCTGTACAATCATCATCAGAGATCAAGGCAGCTGGATTACAATGTAGAGATTTCAGGTATTTCCCTCTGTCACTCAGATATATCAGAAAGCAAAGAGGAATATCTACATAATGATTCAGCAATCAAAATCACCCCTTAAATCCTAATTTCTTGGTTACGCCACTTGGGAAAGACCCCTTTCCAGAGGATGGGGGGGGGGTCTGGTAGCACCTGCTCAAACTGAGCTCACCAAGGGCACAGGGTGGGGAGAACAACCTCAAAGCTTTGGGGCAACTTATTTCATGCCACCCCCTCCCATCTCATCGTACAGGCCTCCTTTTTGTTCTTCTGAAATGTGAGATAAACCCTGAATTTCCTGGCTCTGGGGTTTTGTACTTGCTGTTCTCTCTCCCAAGAACTCTCCTGCCCCAGATTTCCTTCTGGATGGCTCTTCCTCGTTGGGTCAGTTTGAAAGGATTACGTGCCCTAGGAAAGTCATGTTTTAATCCTGATCCATCCTATGGATGCAGCCCTTTTTTTAAAATCCCTATTCAGTAGTGTAGGTTGACAGCTTAATTAGATTATCTCCATGGAGATGTGACTCCACTGATTCCAGGTGGGTTTTGATTAGTTTACTGGAATCCTTTAAAAGAGGAAGCATCTTGGAAAAAGTTTCAGAGACACGAAGCCAGAAGAGCCCACCAGCCAGTGACCTTTGGAGATGAAGAAGGAAAACGCCCCCAGGGGAGGTTCATGAAACAAGAAGCCTGGAGAGAAAGCTAGCAGACATTGCCATGTTCGCCATGTGCCTTTCCAGTTGTGAGATAAACCCTGAATTTCATCAGCATTTCTTGAGTGAAGTGACCACCTGTGGGTGCCTTAATTTGGACATTTTTATAGACTTGCTTTCATTTAGAACTATAGACTTGTAACTTGATAAATTCCCCCTTTTAAAAGCCGTTCTGTTTCGGGTATATCACATTCCGGCAGCTAGCAAACTAGGGCACTCCTCAGTCAGGCTCTCAGCCTTCTTGTCTTCATGACACTAATTGCTCTTAGAACTCACCATTATCATTTGTAAATCTGCCACCTGTTCGTTCGCTCTGTCTTCCTCCCCTGGAAGGTGACCCCACGTGGGCAGGGATTTTGTCTGCCGGGCACTACCATGTACCCTGAACCCAGAACAGAGCCTGGCACGTAGGAGAGACTCAGTAGCATCATCGTGACAGATTTTGACCAGAGTTTCCAGAAAGACCCCTGGGCCTTACAGGCTGCCTGTCGCCTGCCAGTCACACCCCAGGGGACACAGTGTTTCCCTTGGGGGTGGGAGGGCTCAGCCAGGGAGGCAGGGCCAGCTCTCCTACCAGGGCAGACAGCTCCTGGCATAGCATAATCAGGAGAAGGGCAGGTACAGGTGTTTCAGGGACAGCCTCAAGTGAGACACGGGGTGGACATAGCCTTGACCTGGCCTATCTCCAGAAAGAAGGGGGTGCCCTCTCCAGAGCCGAGAAAACCCAGACCCAGCTCCAGAAATACCTTGTTTGTCCAGACCCCTGAGCATCTGCCCAGATTTGGTTGGGTTACACCTTAATTAAAGTTATCTCATCAAAGGTCCTATTTACAATGGGTCCACACCCACAGGAATGGATTAAATTAAGAACATGTTTTTCTGGGGTACATACACAAAGCCACTGGCAACCAGTGCACTCAAAATTCTTTAGTGTGTATTTCTATTTCTTCAGTGTAGCTATAATTTCTATTTCTCTCATGTGTGAATGAACTTGAGCATCGTTTCATAGATATAAGGACCACGCTGACCTCTTAAAAAAAAATTGTATATTCATTTCTTTTGCTCACTTGTCCACCTGGCTTTAGATTTTTTTCCTCAAAATTTAAGAGTTCTTTATATACTAGGGATATTAGCCTTTTGTCTGTGAATATATTGCAAATACGTCCTCTCGGTTTGTCAGTTGTCTTTTGACTTTGCCAATGGTGGTTTGTTTGTTTTTTTTGAGATGCAAAGCTTGTTGTTTTTTTAGTTAGGTAGTCAAATGTATGAATCTTTTGCTGCATCTTAGGTTTTGAGTCATACTTAGAAGGCTTTATTCCACAGACAAGTTATGGAGGAAATTCACCCTTGTTTTCTCCCAGTGCCTACATAGCTTAATTTTTCACGTTTAGATTCTGATCAATTAGGAATTTATTCTTGTGCATGATGTGAGATATGGCTGTTGAATCGAAAGAAAGTATGGAAGGCAGGAAGGAAGGAAGGAAGGAAAGAAGGAAGGAAGGAAAGAAAGGAAATGGAGAGAAAGAAAAGAAAGAACAGTTTTGGGATACTTGGAAAAATTTGAATAGGGACCCTGTATTAGATTATTTTAATAAATGATAGCGTTGACATATTTCGATGTCTTCAGTTAATTTTCATGCTTCAGCAAAGAAGCATGAGAGAGGAATATTTATCAATTCTGTCAAAATATTAGCAATTAATAACGGGTATTTTAATTTTACTATTCTTGCCACTTTTCTCTAGGCATCTCTAGGTTTGAAAATCTGCAAAACAAAAAGTTGAGGGGAAAGTGGGGAACCTTGGCCGGGCTCGCGTGCGTAGAACAGAGTGGCGGGGTCCTTTAAGATTGGCCCCGCCCCTACTCGTCACACTGGCCCCTCCCACCCCGGAAAAATCTCAGCCTTTGCCCCGCCCCTCCCGCCCGGGCTTGCCTACTCCCCGCTCGGCCCCGCCCCCGCCCTCTTGACCCCGCCCTCCTGGCCCCGCCCCCGGCGCGCTCGGCCCCGCCCGACGTGGAGGAGCGCAGTCACGTGAGGCGGGCTGGGGCGCAGCGTTCCGCGCCTTCATGGTCGCACCGATGTCCCGTTCCTCGGGCGGCCGCCTGCCCGGGCCGCTGACGCGGGCCGCGGCGCTGGTCCTGGGGCGGGCCCTCCTCATCGGGCTTTTCGTGAGCGGCCCGGCAGGCGTGGTCCCGGCCGCAGGGGGCCGCCACAAGCCGGTGCCGCCCCCCTCCCGCGGCAGCTCGGTGATCCTGGATGCCACGACGGGGCAGCTGCGCCTGGTGGACGGCCGTCACCCTGCCGCCGTGGCCTGGGCCAACCTCACCAACGCCATCCACGAGACCGGGTAAGGGTTGACCTGGCCTCGCGCGGGGGGTGGCGGGGGGTTGGCGAATGCGTGGCGCCTGGCCTTGCCTGTCTCCCGCAGAGGTGACGGTGCCCCGAAGACGCCTGCCGTTTGCCGCGTGGCATTGCCCCCGTCCCCCCGAGGGTCAGGTCCCCGCCTCCGAGCCTGCAGAACCCTGACTGGACCGGGTCTCTGGGTGCGGGGCAGTACTGCAGCATTCCTCACCTCCTGGGGGCCAGGCCTGTACTTTCAGCCCGGGCGTGCTGACAGCACCACCGTCCCTCTAGAGGCCAGTTCCCTGCCTCCAGGACTGCAGGGCCCCCTCCTCTGGACCAAGTCCCTGGCTGAGGGATAATAAGCCCACTCCCTACCCGACGGGATCAGTCCCCTTCCCCAGACTTCAACTCCCCACTCCGCAGAGGCCAGCCCCCTGCAGCCCCCCTCTCCCACTCCCCCTGCCTGGGATGGAAGGTGGTGGCTCTCCGGGGGACTAGCCCTCACCTCTTTTTTGTTGTAGCTTGTCCCATGGGTTCCAGTCCACTGCCTCCCTCCCAGCCTGGGTCCTAGGTGGGTCTGAAAGCATAGGGTCCATAAGTCCGCATAGTTCCAGATGGTGTCGTTGCTGGGGCCCTGCCCCTCCCGTCCCTTTTCTCTCATGATTCGGGGGAAGCCCTTGGCCAGGTCCTGAGCACAGAGCAAGTGCAGTGTACTTGGCCACCACGGCCTCCTTGATCTGGCTCGCCATCACAGGGACGCGGGCTGTCATTCTCATGTGTGATTATTGTCTAACTCAGGTTGCCTGTCCAGGCTCCCAGTTCCCCATCTGCAGCCCAGATAATTGGTATGCATTCCGTCTGGGAGGTTGTGGGAGCAATATGGCATGCTGTCAGACTTGTGCCCGTTCTTCATTCATTATTCAGGTGTTTGCCCTTGGGGCACCCAACTGAGCAAGGGGGAGGGGGGCACTGCCTAGTGCAGGACATAGAGGCAGTGCCAGAAGGGTAACTAGTTAGTGAGTGGGGACGACCAGCAGGGTCCAGCCCTACATCCAGACTGTGCTGGCGGTGTGTGTGTGTGTGTGTGTGTGTGTGTGTGTGTTGTGGTGATGCATAGGAAACCTTGAGTGCCCCCATCCCCCCATCCCCCCATCCTGCTGCCATCCCAGTGCTCGAAGTGCATTGGCCCCTCCCGCAGTCATGGTCACTCCTACTGAAGCCCCTTTCCATGATCCTGCAGGTGTTGGGGAGACACAAGACACTGAGGGCACCCCTTTCTGGTGCTCTATGGCACTTGGGGGGTTATCAGACAGACAGATGGGAGATCTGGAAGAAAGCATTTGCCATAGACATAGAAACTAGGTGGGGCTAACCTGGGAAGGCTCCCAGGAGGAGGCCACAGGACAGCTGTATGGAGGGAACCAGAGCTCTGTGGCTGGCCTCCGGGAGCAGGTGCCCCATTCTCTGCTGACTCACACTTGTTTTTGGCCCTGCTTAGCAGAGCCTAGAGGGCACATCGATTCTCTGCTTGAATGCCACCCAAGGGAGGAGGCACGCAGGTGAGGGCCTACCTGGGGAGGGGTCTGTGGCCCTAGGAGGCCCCCACTGGACTGCATTGCCCTCAATTATGGAAAACAGAGAAATGGAGAACGACTTTCTTGACCATAATGGAAACTTCCCCTGAAAGACTAGCATAGCTTTGCTTTGGAACATTCAGAGCTCAGTCTTCCTTCTTTTACTTTCCCTTTTTTGTCTACCTGGCAGGCATTTACTTAAGATTCAAAACCAAGAGCAGTTGTCACCTCTTCTGTGAAGACTTCCCAGATTTGACTCTGGCAGCAGTGCACGACCTCAGGGCAGCTGCTCAGCATAGTATTCACACCACCGTGTCATTATCTGTTTACCCATCATTCCCCCCCACCATGAGCCAGGACCCAATGTTGTTCCTCCTACTATACCATCAATAGGCAAATAGTAGGTGCTCCAAAAACCCTACTTGCCAAGTCTTGGATGCAGCTCTATAATAATCTTTTTCTCTGCAGAATCTTCTCTAGGGCTGGCCTGTTCCTGCCTTGGAGCCTTTTTGTAACTTTTTAGCCAACTTCCCATAAGTCAACTTTGGCTGAGCTTGGCTTTCCCTTGTCTTGTGGGTTCTTCAGGATCCTTCTAGTGTCTTCCTGTTGCCCTCATTTTTGTAATAGAAATTGCCTTAAAAATGTTTTCCCTCTAGTTATAGGAGTTAGATGGGTGAGTATTTTTGTGTCCTTGGAGCAGGAATGTAAAATCCAGAAGCACACCAGAAAAGATGGATAGATTTAGCTAACTCCTGTATGGCAAGAACAAAAACAAAGCCCAGTTAAAACACAAACATATTTTCAATCTTACGGATGAACAAAGTACTAATATATGTAGAGAGAGGAATTTCACTGATGGATAAGAAAAGGTTTAAAAAAAGTAAACTGTAGAAAAAAATGGGTAAAGGACATGATCCAAAGAACTACAAATGGCCAATAAAATTAAGAAAATATATGTAACTTAAAGGATTATAACTAATTAAAACAAGATGAATTTTTCAACTATCATCTTAGCAAAGGTGAAAAAGATTGATAGGACAGCATTTTAAGTTAGGTGGTGGGCAGACAGGAGCTTATCCATTGTAGAGAAGCGGTATATACTCTACTGTAATTTCAGAATTGGCAGCACCGGAATCAGTTGGGGGGGCTAATTAGAAAATCAGAGTTTCAGGCCCTACCCCAAAACTCCAGGATCTGCCTTTTAACAAGGTCTTTAGTTGCTCTGTATGCACATCAGAGTTGCGAAGTGCTGCTTGGAAGAGAAGAATGAGCCAGTCTGCCTGGAATTGAATCCCGACTCTGACAGTTGCAAGCTCTGTGACCTTTGGCATGTGTGCCAGCTAGTATTGGGCAACAGTGCTGTGTGACAAAACGGATAGGTACAAGTATATGGGGAGGCTGTTTAGCAATAGCTATTGAATTTAAAAAATGTTTGTGCCCTATGAGTGCTTTGAAAACTATTGGTTTTTTCTTACTTTGCCTTGTATATGTGTTATACAATAAAAAAGTTAAAAAAAGAAAAAAGTTTGTGCTGTTCGATCCGGCCATTCCTCTTTCAGGGATTCGGCCTGATGAGTGCTCAAAGACAGACATCCATGTGAACAGCTGTTGAGCACAACTTTCATTTTCACGTTTTAAAACTGGCTTGTACATTACTCCATACAGCAACTGTTAAAGCAGAAAAAGAGATTAGACTTCAATTAGATATATGAATGAAGCTGATCTGGTTAAAATTAAGGTAAATCAGACTGAAGGGTAAAGGATGATATTGACTGTGTTTTGTTTTGTTTTGTTGACTGTGTTTTAAAACTTCAACTTCTGTGTGAGACCAAAGGAAGAGAAGTTTATTTAGTGCAAAATTTATATTTAAGAGCACACTATCTAATTTACCTTATTTGGCCAGTTTATTTGAATGCCACAATTTCATGGAACTTTTAATAGGAAGTGAGATCCTGTGGGTTTATACAGGCTAGTGTGACACCCTGATACACCCTGGAGTCATTTGGACAGAGAATAGTATTTGCAAAGTCCGCTTGAGAAACTGGGGAAAGATGTAGAAATGTTAAACTCCCCCACTTGGGAAATTCCAAATTTTCTTGTAAATATTGGGCACTACCAATTTAATGGGCAAAGCCCTTGATCTTGGGGCTTGCTGTTATGAAACCTATTCCTGCAAAGGAGAATCTAAGCCTACTTATAAATATGCCTAAGAGTCACCCCCAGAGAAGCTCTTTTGTTGCTCAGATGTGGCCTCTCTCTCTAAGCCCACTTGGCAGGTGAACTCGCTGCCCTCCCACTACATGGGCATGACTCCCAGAGGTGTAAATCTCCCTGGCCACATGGAACATGACTCCCAGGGATGAGCCTGGACCCATTTTGGGAATGAGAAAGGCTTCTTGACCAGCAGAGGAAAGAGAAGTGAAACAAAATGAAATGTCAGTGGCTGAGAGACTTCAAATAGAGTCAAGAGGTTATCCTGGAGGTTATTGGTATGCATTATATAGACATCCCTTTTTAGTGTTTAGTGTATTAGAATAGCTAGAAGGGAAGACCTGAAACTGTTGAACTGTAATCTGATAGCCTTGATGCTTAAAGGCTATTGTATTTAGCTTTTACATTGTGATTTTGTGATTGTGAAAACTTTGTGACCAGTACTCCCTTTATCCAGTGTATGGACAGATGAGTAAAAATAAGGACAAAAAATAAATAATAGGGAGAGATGAGGGGTATGGGATGTTTTGGGTGTTCTTTTTTACTTTTATTTTTATTTTATTTTGGAGTAATGACAATGTTCAAAAATTGATTGTGGTGATGACTGCACAAGTAGATGATGATACTGTGAGTCATTGTACACTGATGATTGTGAGTATATCTCAATAAAATTGCATTATAAAAAAAACTTTAAAGAAACCATCTTGCATGTTGACCCCGAGGACCGGCTTTGAAGGGGGGTGTCCTGCTGCTGACCAGTCCCTCCTCCCCTCCCTGCAGCTGGGCCTTTCTGGAGGTCAGCACGAGCGGCCACTACAATGACAGCCTGCAGGCCTACGCGGCGGGGATGGCCGAGGCCGCCGTGTCTGAAGAGGTAAGGCCGCCGGGGGGAGCCCCACCAGATGTGCCCCCCCATACCCCCACTCCCAGCTCTCCAGCTGGTCGGGGAAAATTGGCTTTGACAGATTGCCTTTTTTTTTTGGCATGGGCAGGCTCCGGGAATCGAACCCGGGTCTCCAGCATGGCAGGCGAGAATTCTGCCACTGAGCCACCATTGTACCGCCTGACAAATTTCATTTTGATTTTACATTTTTGATACATGTAAAAATATGTAACATACCGTAAGTTGTGACACACAGGGATTAAACAAAGCCCCTCCGCTGTCCCCATCCCTCTACCTCCCCCGAGGCATCTGCCACGTTTGAGGGGGTGACTGTCATTCCTTAACTTATTTGTGTGTGTTTTTATTGAGCTATAACTGGCTTACTCGTTGCCGGGTGACCTGGGGAGATGTGGTCTGTGGGCAGCAGAGCCCTCGGCTGTTTGGAGGCCCCGGGGGTGGTCCTCGGGGAAGGGAGCAGCTCTGCTGCCCTGGCCCTACCCTGCCCACCCCCCACCCGCAGCTCATCTATATGCACTGGATGAACACGGTGGTGAATTACTGCGGCCCCTTCAAGTACGAAGCCGGCTACTGTGAGAGGCTCAAGAGCTTCCTGGAGGCCAACCTGGAGTGGATGCAGGAGGAGATGGAGAAGGGCGTGGACAGCACTTACTGGCACCAGGTGGGCACGGCCGCCACCCTCGCGGGATGGGGAGGGCGGGGGGGGTAACTGGTCTGTCACCTCATCTCCTGCTCCCCTTGACTCGCCCTCGGGTCTGTCCAGGTACCTCTCTTGCATCTGTTCTCATCTCCATCCCTCCTAGATGTACATCTGTCTTTCCAGTCTCCCCCTGTCTGTCTTTCCATCCGATCACCTCAGCCAGCCCATTCTACCTTCCTGTTGTCAAAGAATAAAGACATAGTTAATTGTTAGCACGCGATTTTACTTGGATAGGAGGGATATTAATTGGTGGGTTAGTTATATTAAAAAACAGTATGTATAAAAGAGGAAGAGGGGACGGGAAGAATTTTAAAAAGCGATAAAGTTTGGACACAGTAAATGTAATAGTCCAATGACAAAATGTTTTATGAATTGCAACAAATGCATTTGTAACAAATGAATTGTTAACAGGTGCAAATTGTAACACTAATGCGGGGTGTTAATAATAGGGTGGGACTTAGAAACTGTCCTTTATGCATGATTTTTCTGTGAACTTACAATTTCTCTTATAAAAAAACAACAAAGCAAAGTTTGGATGCGGTAAATTGGGTTTTCCTTTCCCTGGATGAGGTGCTGACTAGCTCGCAGCTAATAGCTGGGCCCCAAGCAGTGGGCCCTGCGTTTGGGTGGCTGGATAGGTCCTCAAAAATAAAGTATTTATGGCTTCCCTGCCAAATCTCAAGAGTTTAACCGTGAAGTACACATAATGGGCTCTCGATGTCTGCTAGTACCTCCCCCTAGCCTAGTCCAGGTTTGCACCGTTTCCCTCTGTCCACCCGCCGTCAACTCCTACCCTAACTAGAACAGACTCTTCGACCACCCACCTTTCATCCACCACCCATCGCCATCTGTCTGCGCATCTGTCTTGTCTGCTCACTGACCCAGCCACACCCGGGTCTGATCACTATTCGTTCTCCTCCTCCCATGTCCCCCTCCCCTGAATTTGTCACCCACCTGCCTTAGCCCAGGCGGCCGTTCTTCCCGTCCTCCCTCCCTACTGGTACGCCCCATTTGGCTGCCTGTTTCTTGTCTGTCTGTCTTTCCATAGACCTTCTCAAAGCTCCCTCCCATCCCCCTTCCATCATTCCTTGTACTCGCCATTCCGTCTTTCCTCCCCAGCCCCGCCTCCTGCTGCTCTGGCTCTCCACGCTCCACTGCCCCGACCTTCGAGGTTACTGGAATCAGATGTGTCACATCCCACCCCAGGGCTTTTGACCACACTGTTCCTTCTGCCTGACATCCTCTTCCGCCTCCCGCTCTTCCCCTTGCTAATACCTCCTTATCCTCGCCATCTGCATCCTGGCCCTGCACTTCTTGGCAGTTTTTAAAATACTGTGTCGAGGAATTCAGAGTCTGTCTTTTCAAATTAACTTTGAGCTTCAGGGCTCCAAGGATCACATCTGGTCAGTTCACCACTATATCCCCAGTGCCTAGCTCAGTGTCTGGCCCATAGGAGACACTTTATCAATAAATGTTGGTTGAGTATCTATAGATGAAGGAACGAAGCCATCTTGTCTTATCCCTCCCTCCCTGCACCTGACCAGACATCTTCCCCTCTCTCCTCTCTCCCACCTGTATAGCCAAATGCTTCTCTCTGTCCTGTCCTTCTGTTTAATTTAGCAACTACCCATACATCTGTCAGTCTTGCCTGTTTGTCCATTCATCCATCTTGCAGATGCTTGCTAAGAGCCAAAGAGGTGCTGGGAGGGACATGGTGATGATATTCCCTGGATACAGAATGTGGAGGCAGAAGTGACAATGGGGAGAGTCACAGCTGGGACAGGTGCTCCGAGGCAGCAGGACAGCCGGGAACTGAACTCCCAACAGGGAACAGTGGCCAGAGGCTGGAAGGCTTCTTGGAGGAGGTGGCTTTGGAGCTGGGCTCTGAAATGGGAAAGATTTGGGGTGGTCATAGAAGAATTCATCCAAGGCAGGAAGGTGCTTGGTGTGGAGTGGTGTATGTGGTGGATGGGGGTCAGGGCCGGCTGGAGCTTGGAGGGTATGCCTTGGTCTCCCCTGTTCTGTCTGGATCCCCAGGCCCAGGCCCCTCCCACTGGAGGAGGTGAGAGCCTGAAGGAGAGGCCTCACCTTCCCTCTGCCCCATCCTCTCCTCCAGGTGCGGCTGACCCTCCTGCAGCTGAAAGGCCTGGAGGACAGCTACGAAGGCAGTGTGGCCTTCCCAACTGGGAGGTTCACCATCAAACCCTTGGGGTTCCTGTAAGTGCCACCCCAGGGTGGACAGGGTGGGGGAAAGGACCGCATCCCTCAGAGTCACTGGCCAGCCAGCCTCCTGCGCCTCCACTTCCTGCTCTGTGAAATGGGTTTGGTAGAGTGCCCAAAGCAGGCCTAGTAACCCTCTAGTGCCCCGGCCCCCCAGCCTGCTGCAGATCTCCGGGGACCTTGAAGACTTGGAGCCGGCCCTGAATAAGACCAAGACCAAGCGTGCCCTGGGCTCCGGCTCCTGCTCCGCCCTCATCAAGCTGCTGCCTGGCCAGCGTGACCTCCTGGTGGCCCACAACACCTGGAACTCCTACCAGCACATGCTGCGTGTCATCAAGAAGTACTCGTTCCAGTTCCAGGAAGGCCCCCAAGGTTGGTGGCTGTGTGTGTGTGTATGGACAGGGCAGGAGAGGGGGGGTACGAGGAAGAAGATATGGACCTTGGCAGCCCCTTCTTCCATTCCTTCCATCCCTCATACGCACTAGGATCATTGTAGTCCACTCTCAGAGTTTATCTTACTTTTTACGTGTTTATTTCCTTCAATTTTTTATTTCACAAGGTGTCTCAGTTAGCTATTGCTGCATAACAAATCATCCCCAAGTTTCAAACAAGTAACGCTTAAAACAGCCACCATTGATTATTGCTCACATGTCTGGGTCAGCTGGGTGGCTTTGCTGTTCATGGCTAGGCATAGCTGCTGTGGGATGGCCTCGTTCCCATGTCTGGGGTTGTCTCTCTGTTAGCTGGGGTAAGAGGCTACTGAGCTGTCGAGTCTTCCATCCTCCAACAGGCTAGTCCAGGCTTGTTCCTGTGGCATGTAGGCAAGGATGTGGGAGTCCTGATGAGGCCTGGCTGAAACTGGCACCACATTCTCTTGCCCACAGTAAGTCACACGACCAGCCCAGAATGAAAGGTGGGAAAATAGGCCCCGGCAAACGCAGAGGGTTGCTGCAGAGTTACCTTGCTGGTGCTGGGGATCCCGGGAGGAAGATTACAGCCCTCTCTGCAGACAGTCTGCACAAGGAGGGCATGAGCGTGCTCTTCCTGGCAAATGTGAAGACTTTGCAGCTAAGGCCTGGTCTCCTTTAGTCACCCCCACCCCAGCCTGGTGTCAGCCTCAGGGGTTGCTCCTGCGCATGTTGACAGCGCCTTCTTCTTGCCCAAGGAGGTGGTGAGGCAGTGGGAGAACGTGGGCCCTCGTTCCCCGCTATGGGGAGTACAAGTTGGCCCGGCCAGTTGAAGAGGAATCTGGCCAGCAGCCCCCCAGATTCACACCCGGTCACTCCTGTGATCCAGCCACTGATCTAGCTGCTCTTCGGCTCAGATCTGTCCTAGAGAAACGTTTCTGTTTCTGCCCAGGGAGCCACCCCCGGGTGACCTCTTTCCTGACTTCTGACAGCAGAGATTAGGTTTTTGTTCTGGAAGGTCACATGAATGGAATCATGTGCTATGTACTCATCTGTGTCACAGTTTCTGTGATATTCAGCCATATGCCACGTGTGGCTGTAAATCCACCATTCTCATTGCTGTAGATCTGTTAAAATTTTAATATCTTTTTAAAAAAAACCTACATAATTCACATGTGTATGCTATAGAAAATTGGAATTTACAGCACATCATATATGCACAATGAAAATCACTTGGACGCCCACAACCAAGAGATCATCTCTGCAAGCATTTACTTTCTTCTTCTAGACTTTTAAAAAATGTCCCTCAATTTTCAGTTTGTTTTATCTTATTACCCGAGTAATATGTGAATATGCTTTGGTCAGTGTCACAAAGCCCAAGCAGTACAGACGTAGAAATACATCTTCCTTGACACCCTCCCTCCCAGATTCCAGATTCCAGGCTCCTCCTAAGAGGAAACCACTGTTGCCAGTTTGGTCTGGATCCATCTAGATTTTGGGGGGTACACTTATATATATTTCCCTTTGCTTTGCGTCTTTCTTTCTGATTTTTTTAAACATAAATAACAACAGACCATATGGATTGCTTGCAACTTGCTCATTTTGCTCAACAGCCAAGTTTGGAGAGTCTCGGACGTTGCCACGTACTGCCCAGCACATTCCTTTGAACTGCTGGATGGACGTCCCAAGCCCAGCGTGCTCTGGTTTTCTTTGGTACTCTGTTGCGGCATAGCTGAAGTGCACACATTCAGGGCAGTTTGAGGAATTTGGACAAATGCTTGCACTTGTGGGAGCCCCACCCCATAGAGATAGCAAACATCTCTATCACCCCAGAGAGTTCCCTGGTGCCCTGTGCCGTCCGTCCCTCAGCACCTCCCCACCTCCAGGCAACCTCTGATCTGATTGCTTACCCGTTAGGTATGTTTTGCCTGTTCTAGAACTTTATGTAAACTCACACTAATTTTTAATAATTTAAAAATTACTTAAGTGAAAGAATTAGTACCAATCCTGCTCAAACTCTTCAAAAAAAAATTGAAGAGAAGGGAAAGCTACCTAACTTATTTTACGAGGCCAACATCACCCTCATATCAAAGCCAGACAAAGATACTACAAAGAAAGAAAACTACAGACCAATCTCTCTAATGAATATAGATGTAAAAATCCTCCACAAAATTCTAGCAAATTGAATCCAACAACACATTAAAAGAATTATACACCATGACCATTCATCCCAGGTATGCAAGGATGGTTCAACATAAAAAAAAAATCAATTAATGTAATACACCATATCAACAAATCAAAGCAGGAAAACCATACGACCATCTCAATTGATGCAGGAATGGCATTTGACAAAATCCAACATCCTTTCCTGTTGAAAACATTTCAAAGGATACGAATAGAAGGGAACTTCCTCAACATGATAAAGGGAATATGTGAAAAACTCACAGCTAACATCATCCTCAACAGGGAAAAACTGAAAACTTTCCCCCTAAGATCAGGAACAACACAAGGCCGTCCACTATCACCATTGTTATTCAACACTGTGTTGGAAGTTCTAGCCAGAGCAATTAGACAAGAAAAAGAAATACAAGGCATCAAAATTGGAAAAGAAGAAGTAAAACTCTCACTGTTTGCAGATGATATGATACTGTATGTCAAAAACCCCGAAAAATCCACAGCAAAACTACTAGAGCTAATAAATGAGTACAGCAAAGTGGCAGGTTACAAGATCAATACTCAAAAATCTGTAGTGTTCCTATACACTAGTAATGAGCAATCTGAGGGGGAAATCAAGAAAAAAAAATTCCATTTACAATTGCAACCAAAAGAATAAAATATTTAGGAATAAATTTAACTAAAGAGACAAAAGACCTATGCAGAATTACTTAAATAGTAATACATGTTTACTGTAGAAAATTAGAAAATATGGTGGAGCACAAAGAAGGAAGAAGAATCACAATTCACCTGCCCCCTACTCCCCCAAGAGCTACCCTTAACTTTGATTGTCTTTCCTTCGAGTTTCAGCGAACTATTGTGTCACCATTTTGCCCTTTTGTCTTTGTCTGCAGTTACATGGAAATGGCTCTTTGGTCCCTCCCCTCCGACCACCCCGCGCCCACCCTTTGTGCCGTGAAGCCCGTTCCTGGCTGCGGTGGTTATAAGGAGCCACCGAGCATGCCTCCTGTGTGCTCGCTCTCGTGCTAGCAGCCCTGCAGAGCTGGGGTCTTTACGTCCTTGCACCCTCCCTGCGTGGAGCCGGGCAATGATAACTCCCAATTTGCAGCTAAGGAAACTGAGGCTCGCAAAGGCGAAGTCATTTGTCACCGGTCGAACAGTTCACCAGCAGCCAGGCCGGGTTGCTTCCCCAGGTCTACTCCCGCCAGGGTGGGGCCTTCCTCTGAGGCCCCCCACCTGCGCTTGTCTGACCAGCACCCTCCCCCTGGGCTCACTCTCCCACAGAGGGCGACCCGCTGATTCCCGGCAACAAGGTCATCTTCTCGTCCTATCCCGGCACCATCTTCTCCTGTGACGACTTCTACGTCCTGGGCAGCGGGCTGGTGAGTGGCCTTACCGCCGCCTCCCCGGGCTGTTTCCCACCCAGCAGCTCTGGGCACGCGGGCCATCGCCGGGGGCGCTGGGTTCGGGGTGGTGGGGAGACCGGCGCGGCCCCCACCCACCATCCCGGGGCCTTGGGATGCCCAGAAGGGCTTGTTTAAAGTGTAGATGGCCAGGCCCTGCCCACCGCCCCTGACTGCCCCAACTGGGGCTGGGAGCGCGGCCTGGGGCCCTGCATTGCGACCAGCTGCTCTTGGGTGGCCTCGCGGGGCCCGACCCACGCAGAGGCCTCGTCTTGCTTCTCAGGATCCCCTCTGAGCCATCCTCCCCGCCCTCGCTGCCCTCTGGCTTTCTACAAAACCCCTCGAACCTCGGTGGCTTTTCCGAACGAAGCTGTTTCATAATGTGTTGTTTTTTCTCTGCTCCTGGCTGGGGCCCAAACTCATTTGGACATCTGTCCCTGGCGCCCCCCAGCCCAGGCAGCAGGGCCTGCGGTTGCCAGGGCAACCAGGGCGGGAGGGACAGCCTGGCTTCCCGGAGACTCCCGAGGCGGGGGCAGGGGGGCAGCCCTCCTTGTGTTTTCAGCTGCTTGTTGAGGGGAGTGTGGGATTTACTGCCCTCTAGATGTGCACAGAGGCCTGAGGAGTCCTGGTGGTGGGGAGGGGACCCTTTGCAGCTGGGGGAGGGGGTAGCGGGGGTGGGGTGGGCAGGGGCCCGCGGAAGGCACCCTACTGGAGAAGCGCACCCGGCTGGGCCGGCAGCCGCCTTCACGTGGGCTCCTCCTCTGCCTTCCTGCCATGGACCCCTTTGGAGGCTGAATGTTCTTAAATGTCTAAAGCAAAATACATAGGGTTATAAAGGAAACCAGTGATATTGAAATAGGGCTATCAAAATGCTACTATGTAAATAACTTTCTTATAGGATAAATGTGCTGCTTTACTAACACATTAAATGCCAGCATCTGTAATGGGTGTGAGAGCGCCGGCAGTTTAGAAGTGATGCAGGCCATAAGCGACAGTTTGAGGTCTGGGCGGCAGGAGAACCTGTGTGATTTCCTCCCACGACGCCCTCAGGCCCTGCTGAGACCACTGTGGCCGGTTGGGTGTGTGAAAATGGGAGGAAATGCTAAGCTGCAGCTTGAAGTTAGGGAAAATAAAGAGGGAGTGTTTTCCCCATCCGGGTTTCCGGAGTCTGCATCCTGCCCCAGGCCCCAAGCTCTCCTGCCTTAGAGGGAGGAAACTGCCTGCAGGGGCTTCTGAGGCTGCCTGCTCCGTACTTTGGCCTCCGCCTTTGCGTCCAAGAGAACTCCTTAGAGCTGTAAGGAACATTTTTACCTCAGGCCTGGAATCGGCTCAGGCAGTGGGAGAAGCTCTTCCTTTCTGGGCCTGTTAGGAAAGCCTCGCTTCTGTAGCTGCTTTCTTCTCAGCATCCCGTTTAGGCTATTACTGTCTTTTAGCTGTTTTCCAGCTTCTTTGTGTAAAAAAGGAGGAAAGGTGCTAATGTCCTGCAGTACTGAAAGTGGCACTG
Source organism: Myrmecophaga tridactyla (assembly GCA_004026745.1). Classification (NCBI taxonomy): domain Eukaryota; kingdom Metazoa; phylum Chordata; class Mammalia; order Pilosa; family Myrmecophagidae; genus Myrmecophaga; species Myrmecophaga tridactyla. Next base: position 16,814 of record PVIY010032815.1, read on the forward strand.
ATTTGAGAGTTGGGAGTAAAAGTTGGGAGCTCGAATGTTGGTCCCTCCATTTACCAGCTGTGACCTCTGGCAAGTCAGTTTGCTTCTTTGGGCCTTGGTTCAGCTATCAGTAGGAAAGGGGCGTTACCACTTGGCCTCTTTATCTCAGGAGGGTTATGAGGGTTATTTGAAGGGGGGTTGTACAGACCCTTCCTAAGCTAGGAAAGCCCATGAGATGGTTCCTATTGCTGTTTCAAGTTAATTGTGCCTAGAGCATATCTTTTTAAAGTAGACCAGTAATTCTCAACCAGGTCAGCATTCCTAAGAGGGTATATATATATATATATATATATATATTTTTAGAACCATATGTATTAAAATACTACAGGATAATCTTATATTTAGAACCCCCCCCATATTCCTAATATGCACTATAGAAAATCAGGCCCAACAGAACTTTGTTGGCAATTGTGTCATGAGCTTAAAGGAAATGCTCACTTATGAGCCATGACGGACACAGTGCTGTCACTTGGTGGCAGCATGCGCGGTTGTAAATCAGGCAGCCCTCAGGGCACTGCCCCCACCTCTGCTCTCCCACAGGTGGCATTGGAGACCACCATCGGCAACAACAACCCAGCCCTGTGGAAGTATGTGCAGCCCGAGGGTGGGGTGCTGGAGTGGGTGCGGAATCTGGTGGCCAACCGCTTGGCCCTGGACGGGGACACGTGGGCAGACGTCTTCCAAAGGTTCAACAGTGGCACGTGAGTGGGCTCCTGGCCATGCGAGTCCGCCCCAGAAACAGACCAGTCTCCCCGCTAAACACCCAGGCCCCAGCGACCTGGCTGGAGAAGGGCCACACCCCCCACACCTGTTTTAGCGCCCTCTCCCGGGTTCGTATTGGAGTTGGGAGAATCCCGAGTCCCTTTCCTTGGCTACACATGGGGAACCAGACTTAGGGAAGGCCCCTCAGCCCAGACACAGAGGCCTCTTGCAAGTGGGACTGGAGAGTAACTTGGAACTTGAAGGCTCAAGAGTGGGAATGAGCCATCCGAGGAGATGGACGTGGGTGGGGGCCCTGTGAACCAGAGAGGCGAGGATGGGGGAGTGCAGGGTCTTAGAACGTTAGGCAGAAGAACTGACCTTCATTCTGAAGAGCACTAGGGATCCATAGAAAGTTCTGCAGCAGGAGAGCAGCCCAATGAGAGAGAGGTTTGTGGAAGCCTGGTCAAGCTGATAGCCACCCCTGAGGCACCCCCCCACCTTGTGATTCTTGGCTGAATGGGGGCGCTGGGGGCAGCGGGAGGCTCGGGCAGTGGCCCCAGGCTCTTTCTCAGTGCCCCCGGCTGGGCCCGGCAGGTACAACAACCAGTGGATGATTGTGGACTACAAGGCATTCGTCCCCGGCGACCCCAGCCCTGGGAGCAAGGTGCTCACCGTCCTGGAGCAGATCCCGTGAGTAGCCTGGGGAAGAGGGGGTGGGGCCTCTGAACCGCTGGCCTAAACCAAGGCCCGGGGACCAGCCGGACCCCCTGCAGGAGGAGGAAGATCTGAGGATGGTGAGCCTGGAAGAGAAGGCAGGGCCCCGGGTAAAGGGCTGACGCTTCTGACATCATCTGTCCACCAGGCAGTGGGGAGCCATTGGGGGCCCTTAAACAGGCCTCTGCTCCTAGAGCCCCTTTTCTGAGCCTCCCTCCCATCCCCTGCTCTCTTCTCTGCCACAGGGGCATGGTGGTCGTGGCCGACAAGACCTTGGAACTCTACCAGAAGTCCTACTGGGCCAGCTACAACATACCGTGTGTACCCTCTTCCACTCCTCTCTGGTCCCTTGCTCAGCATTCCGTGCTGCTGGGGGGACTTCCCCACGGAGAAGAGAGGCCCACCCGACCCCCTTCTCCAGCCAGGAGAGACCTGGCAGTTTTGGAGTGCAGTGGGTGGCTTAGGTCAGCGTCTGCGTGGCCCCAGGCCCCCATGGTGAAGCGGTCTGCACAGCTGTCCCCTCTGTGACGTGACGCTCACTGTGTATAACCCCACGGTAGCTGCTGTCACTGTCCCTGTTGCACAGACAAGGGATCGGGGGCGCTGAGGTCCCGTAGCTGGTGTAGAGTGGAACCAGGATTCAGACCCACAGCTGCTGGGCCCCACCACCCAGGCTCAGCCACCCACTCAGCCACCCCTGCGCACACCCCAAAGACATGGTGGTTCTGCTGACCGTGGGGGTGAGCTGTAATGTCCCTTGACCCCAGGGCCATCTCCTGAGGCTGGGTGTGGTCAGAGGGGCTCGTGGGTGACCCTCCTGGTCCCCCCAGGTCCTTTGAGTCTGTGTTCAATGCCAGTGGGCTGCAGGAGCTGGTGGCCCGGTACGGGGACTGGTTTTCCTACCGCGGCAGCCCGCGGGCCCAGATCTTCCAGCGGAACCAGTCCTTGGTGCACGACATGGACTCCATGATGCGGCTCATGAGGTGGGTGCAGCCAGGGGCTGGGGGAGAGCAGGGGGCCAGGGGGCGGTAAGCCTGGAGTCCCGTGACCTCCCCGCCTCCCAGGGGCCCGATGCAGAGATGGCTGAGGTGTCTGGCATCTGGGCCGGTGGCTCATGCAGGCTGCGTGTCAGTGCTGCAGGTGGGGCCTGCCACTGTCTCACCTTACGGGGGAGTAGGCTGGACAGGTGTTGAGGCCTGTGCTGGCCGCCATGCTTGCTACTGGGAGAAAAGGGCACAAAGCTGCACCCCCATCCTCTGAGGTGGGGGCCCAGAGGGTTCCCCAGAGCAAAGGTTGGGCCGCGGGGCGGGGCTAGGAAGGGGCAGGCGCCATGAGGAGCTTGGCCTCCCTGCCAGGATGACCAGTGCCCGCTCCAACCCCACTGGCCCCTCCAGGTACAATAACTTCCTCCATGACCCCCTGTCACGGTGCCAAGCGTGTAACCCGCATCCCAACGGGGAGAATGCCATCTCTGCCCGCTCTGACCTCAACCCCTCCAACGGTTCCTACCCGTTCCAGGCCATGCGCCAGCGCTCCCATGGGGGCATCGACGCAAAGGTGGGGCGAGGGGCAAGGGGCAAGGGGCGAGGGGCGAGGGGCAAGGATGTAGGTAAAGCCTGGGGTCAGAGCAGATGTACAAGTGGGTATGGGGTGGGGGCCGAGGTCAAGGTGATGGTCAGGTTTGAAGTCAAGGTTAAGAATTGGGCAGTGGATGGGCTCAAGGTTAAGGTGGAGGTTGAAGTCAGAAACAGGCCAGCAACAGTGTGAGGGGCCCCTCTGGATTGGGGCAGGTGGGGCCCACATGGGCTGGCGCTCAGCCGCCTGCTCTGCCCGGCCCCCAGGTGACCAGTATGGCGCTGGCCAAGGCCCTGCGCCTGCTGGCGGTCAGCGGCCCCACGTGGGACCAGGTGCCCCCGTTCCAGTGGAGCAGCTCGCCCTTCTGCAGTCTGCTGCACATGGGCCAGCCCGACCTCTGGAGGTTCTCGCCCATCGAGGTCTGGTGGGACTGAGCTCCTGCCTCCTGCCCTGCCTCCTTTGGGGGCTCTGCCACGGCTTTGCTCTGGCCTGGATGTCTCCTCCCCAGGTGGGGGCACCCCGGGGGGCCCGGAACTGACGCGTACGCATTCTCTCTCCAGACATGGGGCTGTGCCGGCCCTGCCTCCCTCTGCCTCCCCTGTCTCTCTCTCTCCCCCCTTTCCTCCTATCTCCCACTGCTTCTGTCTTTGCCCTGCCTTTGGCTCTCTGACTCAGGGCTGCCCTTACACAGGGCTTGGGAGGGGTCTTTAGCCTTGGCTCTGGTGCCCTTCCTGCTTGGGGCACTGGGTGGGGCGTGCAGGGTCTCCCCGCTCCGGGCCCCGGCCTTCTCCCAGGCCAGTGTCCCTCCTTCAGTGCCCCACACCAGCCCATCTGCTCCTTGGGGAAGCAGGCCCCTGCCTCCCGCTCTGGGCAGCTTCCTTGAGGAAGAAACTTGAAAACAATCAAAAACCAAAGCTTCCTGGGATCTGTGACTGAAGGCACTGAGTGTCCTCCAAGTACCAACCCCCAGCTTCTACCACCCCTGCCCGCTCTGGCCCCCCAGCTGGCCTCAGGGCAGGGCCCATGGCCCCCCAGTATAGGAACCAAGCCACGGACTGCAGCGCCATTACAGGAGAGAGGCCAAGGCCCCTTTGCTGGGCTTCTTGGGCGGCAGGGAAGGCTGGGCCGGCACCTTTCTCCTCTCAGGTTTGGGCTCTGCAGCACCCACTGTCTGTCCACCATCCGTCCGTCCTTCCATCCAACATCATATTTATTTGCCTGTTAACCTACAGCCTCTCAATTAAAAAAATAATAACAGCAACATTGTGCTAAGTGGTTGAAACCCGGGGAGGAAAAAAAAAGGCGTTTCTTGCACACCTATTGTGTTCTTAGTCCTGTGCCAGGACCGGGTGAGCAGTGAGACCTTCCCGAGTCCCGTCCAGGGTATAACGGGGTCCCTCCCTCCCACGCTCACCTGGCGCTTACAGCAGAGACACGCCTCACCCAGTGCTTTGTGCACCGAGGTGGGGGGCAGGGGCTAACCGCGAGCCCTGGAATCGGAGACCTGGGTGCGAATCCCGTGCCCGCCTCTTACTGGCCGTGGGGCTTACTGAGCCTGTGAAATGGGATACGTGAGCAGTGTTCCCGATCTAGGGTGCGCTGCACATCCGCCGGGCGCCTCGTGCACACACTGCATTCACCCATGAGCAAGTCTTTACCGAACACTTGGTACACGCCAATCCCTGTGTAAGGCCCTGGGGGCATCACAAGGAAAGGCACAAACACGCCCCGCCCACCCGTGTGAAGTTCACATTCAATATTCACCACATATTGGGTAACAGACAATAAGGAAAAGAAACAGACACGCCCTGTGTCAGAGGCTGCCAAGCGCCCTGGAACAAAGAGCAAGGTTGGGGGATGGCATTGGGTTCCCTGTCTCTCCTCACCCTCAGTCCAGTCCCTGTCCTCTGGTGTCAACCACCTGCGCTTTGAAAGACCAGCTCCCCGTTGCTGCAGTTCCCAGCTCTCCAGAGGCTGTGTCTACACCCCAGGTCTCTTGACAGCACCTCCCTGCTAGGTGGGAGCGGCTGGGCTTTGCACGTGAGGACGTGGGCTCAGTGGACGGGCATGGCGTGGCCCGGGCCTCAAGACCTGGAACCCAGGTCCACAGACCACCCCCCTCAGACTCTCCTTGTGATGGTGCAGGCCCTGGTGGGACCGTGATCACACACTGTGTACCTACTGTGTGCCAGTCACCCATTCTACAACCACCCTGAGGTCGGGGCTCCCGGGAGACCCATTCAACAGATGGGGAAGTAGCGGCTCGGAGTCACTCTGTAGGAAAGGGAGGCTCCAGTCTATTCCCTAGAATTATTTTGGTCTCTGCTTGCAGGAAGGTAGGGACCAAGGGAGCCAGGCTGACTCAGAGCAGCATACTTCGGGTATCATGTGGTTGTCTGCAACCCCACCCCCTGGGGCTTCAGCTGACCCAGCAAAGGCAGGATGCACTTTTATGGGGGCAGCCAGGAAAGGCTTGCCCATGGGGAAGTTTCCACACTCCACCTCAGATGGGAGCCACAGGCTCATCTCTGGCCTCTGGCCTTTCCTGAAGATAGGTCTGTTCGGCTGGAAGTCTCCAGCCCCAGTCAGTGCCTCAGTTCCTTACATTTCTGCTCGAGCTTTAGCATCCAACTCAGGCGGGACAAGGGAGCTGGAAGCAGTCCCATTCTGAGCAGGTTTTGCTGTACCCAGTAATACTTTAAATTGTCCTCCCTTCCCCTCCCCCCAGGATAAAGTCTCAGGCTCGGGGCTGGTTTGGTTTCTCCATCCCTGCCAGCCCATCCATGATGCCCTATCCTCCAGGATTTTTAAGTGCCACAAATGCTGTGTCTTGCACTGTCCCTTCTGACTGGAAATCAGTAGGTAGGCTTGTCACCGGTGTGGGTTTTGGGGTGGGCTTTCCACTTCCCCTAAAACCTCTCAGCCCCTGCCATGTCTGGGGTGGGGGTAGGGTTGGATTCTGCAAAACTGTGTGGATCTGAGGGGTGCCCCAAGGGGTTAGAATGGTTCCAAAGAAGTGCCCTGGGGGCTGTTGGCAGTGAGGGGCGATCCTGAGCAGGCAGCGGGACTCCCTCTGTGCCCTTGTCCTCTTATCTGTCCTATCCACTGGCCTTCAGCTTACACTTTGATTGGAAGAGAGAGTTTTGCATCTCAAGAGGGTTTGCATAACTTCATGTCCCTCCTTCCCCATCTCAGAAATGAGTGTCCTATTTACACACCCCCAGGGATGGGGAAGTCACTACCTTTACTCCCAAAGTTCTGTGGTTGTGTGCTAGAATCATTCTGACTGTTAGAGGAAGGACTGCTTCTCAGAATGAGGTCTGCTTCCCCAGGGGGTCCCGCCTGCGGTGGAGATGGCCTTTGCGGCGCGTCCTGTGATGCAGACACCCTTGCCCCAGGTGTGCAGGCCAGCTGGGGTCAGGCTTCCAGGGTTTTCCACAGCACCTGTGGCTCTCAAGAGCCCTGCCTAAAGGCCAGCGTGGCGGGGCAGAAGGAGGGAAGACAGGTGGAAAAACTCAAAGGCTGTGTCATAAATGTTTTTTTTCAATGAAGAAGTTTGCACATAGAAAAAGGAGTAAGGGGTGGAGTTGGGCGTCCTAGGAAGAAGGACAGGATGTTTCCTCTCCTGGGACTGTGGCCCTGTCTGCCTCCCCAGGTAGAAGGGCTGCGGCAGGCTCAGCTGACTGAGGAGCCCTGGGCTGCCGCAAGTCTGATGCTTCCCCATTCACCTTGCTCTAGGGCCGGTGTGTGATGTGCGGGTGGCTGTCCTCCCAGCAGGGGTGGTGTCCTCCCAGCACTGGTGTCACTGGCTGCCAACCTTCCTGCTCCATCTCAGAGAGTCCAGATAAAACTCCAGCCCCTCCAGGGGTCTCCCGGGTAAAGGGGCACACGTGGGCGAGGGGCTTCTCATTTGGGCAGCCCGTTCTGCATGCCCAGCTGTTCCTTGAGGGCTCGGAGCTGGGCCAGGCTGATGTTGCTGCCCCCACAGACGATGACCACGACGGAAGACAGGGGCACCTGGAGCTTCCCCTCCCCCTGCAGCTTCTGGACCACGTGGCTGTAGACAGCAGCCAGGGCTGCCCCACAGGCAGGCTCCACCAGGATCTTCTCATCATCTGCCAGGAGAAGGGGAATGTGAGGGTGGAGCCCGAGTCCCGCAGGGCCAAGGGGACCCATGGGCTGTTGGTAGCTCTTGGGGGATTATGAGCCAATCAGCACTCAGGTCCTAGACTGAGACTCCTATCATCACTCTCGAGTACTCCGAGCCAGGGCTTACACATTTTTGTAATTGCCTGAGCACTGTGTTAAGAAGGATTCTGAGGCATCCTCTGATCAAGAATGCTACAGTTGACTACCTAGCTCTGCTGTGGACACAGCAGGATTAAGTGGCAGCATAAATGCAGTCCTGTCTTAGGCCAATCCCATAAAGAGTCACTTCCAGTTTAGCTACAGTCCCAACTCTGAATTCAACTCTGAATTGATGAGTCCCATGCTTTCCCTTTATTACACTGGCCACCAGGAAGCTCAGAATCAACATTTAAATATACCCAGTTATTTTATTTTATTTTTTGGCTTGTCATGGTTGTCAGATTTACTTCCTCATTTGTGGCTTTAGTCTTTTTATTTTTAATACTGTATTATGTTCCTCTTTCATTAATGATATAGTTCTAGGCAGGCGTGGGATGGGAGACAGAACTGTGAGGAAAAGGTGGGGTAACTGGGATTCCTCGGCATGCCAAGTGGACAGGCCCTTAGGTTAGGTCTTGGCACATACCCACAAACTTCTCAATGGCGGCCACAGCCTCCTGGTCCAAGATGACCTCGGAGAAAATGGGGTGCTCCCGGAACAGCTTCAGGGCCTGAGCCCCCACGGTTTTCACACCAAGGGCTGTGGCAACACTGGGAGAAGCAGGGTCAGAGGAGGACAAGGAATGGGGGCAACGGGGAGAGAGGAGAGGGAGGGAGAGGTGGGGTAGGGCGGGAAGACAGGGGACAAAAGGTGGATGGTAAATGAAACTGTTGAACTGTGTTCCAGTAGCCTTGATTCTTGAAGACAATTGTCTAACTATAGAGCTTTTACGGTGTGACCGTGTGACTGTGAAAACCTTGTGGCTGACACTCATTTAATCCAGTGTATGAACAGATGAGCAAGAAAGTGAAAACAGGGTGGGCCATGGTGGCTCAGCAGGCAAGAATGCTTGCCTGCTGTGCCCGAGGACCCAGGTTCGATTCCTGGTGCCTGCCCATGTAAAAAAAAAAAAAAAAAATGAAAACAAAAAAATAAATAATGGAGTGGGTGGATAATGGGTATGGGATGTTCTGGGTGTTTTTTTTTTTTTTTTACTCGTATTTTAATTTCTTTTGGAGTAATAAAAGTGTTAAAAAATTCATTGTGGTGATGAATGCATAACTGTGTGATGATACTGTGAACCACTGATTGTCCACTTTGGATGACTGTATGGTATGTGAATATATCGTAATATTACATTAAAAAATAGTTAGAAAAAAAAAAAAGGTGGATGGTAAGAGGGAGGAGGCAACCCTAATCAGCGGACAGGGGGATGGGATGGACCCTCCGCAGCTATAAAGCACAAAAATTTCCAGGGCTCCCCAAACAGTGGGGGGAGCACTTTTAATGAGACACAATTATTTGAATTTGGGAAAATACCATCAATTCTGTCCAACATCAACTCTCAGGAGCAAACATTTCAAAGGACCCTGACCTGGCTGTGCCTTGACTCCAGGTAGTAACCTCTACCTAGAATTCCTTCGCCAAGTTTGCTCTGTCTGCCCAAGTCCTGCCCTTTCCTTTCCTTCAAGGCTCAGAATGAATGCCACCTCCTACAGGAAGCCCTCCAGAGTTTCCTCCTATGTGGAATTCTCAGATGGATGTCCCCCTACCCAGAGTCATGAGCATGCTGGTTGCTTGTTGAGGAAGTGTTAGGTGGCAAGCACTTCACAATCTTTACTTAATTCTCACAACAATTCTTGCTATTATTCAATTTGATAGAAAGAGAAACCAAGGCTGAGAGAGGCACGGTCATTTGCCCAATATCACACGCCTGGAAAGTGTGGTGCTGGAACTGTAAACAGGACCCATACAACTCCAGCACCTGCACTTGGCCTCCCTGAGGTCCCTGGGGTAACTGTGTGTTCTTGTCCTGGCTCCTCTCTTCCCTTCGTCTCCCTTCTTGAAGACCTGGCCGGCTCAGCCTTTAGCCTGACAGTGGTTCCCGCTTGGTGCTGAACAATTATTCCTTCAATCCCAACAACGCGGGAGCAGAGGCCTATGCACCAGCTCCAGAGTGCCGGCTCAAGAAGCCAGGGGAAGTTCTCACCAGGACTCAGTCTGCCCTATCTGTGGCAGCCACCGTTGTCTACCCTAATATATCTATTCTGGCTGCACACATGGATACCTGGTATAAAGACATTTCCCAGCCTGCCTTGCAGCTAGGTGGCCATGTAAGTCAAGTTCTGGCCAATGAGGGGAAGGTGGAAGTATTTTGCCTGTCTTGAAAGGGACGAGGCATAGCCTTCTGCCCCTGCTTTCACCTTCCTGCCCCATGGAGTGTGGATGTGACAGGTGGTGCTCACGCAGCTGTTTTGAACCATAAGGCAAAAGTCTGAAAGAACCTGGGCCTCTGGCTTCAGGGAGCCACTATTCTGCCACTGGTCTATCCACTCCTATGCCTTTCAAAAGGTTATATGTAGGGTGGCTGCCATGGCTCAGCAGGCAGAGCTCCGACCTGCCGTGCTGGAGGTCTGGAGTTCGATCCCTGGTGCCTCCTGCCCATATGCAAATTAAAAAAAAAAAAAAGGCTATATGTAAGAGAGAAATAAAGTTCTGTCTTGTTTAAGGAACGGTTATCTGAGGTTTCTGTGTAATGGGGCCAAACCTAATCCTATTATGTGTTTGGGGACAGGATAAGAGCTCCTTGAGAGCAGGGGCTGTGTTTATTCATTAGGAACAACCAATGCCATACACATATCGCTGCTCAGTAAGGGGCTGGCGAGTTAGTGAGACCAGATTTTTGCTTAAGATTTGAGCTGTTAGTATGAGAAAGAGTCAGATTCAGGTCCCAGCCATGACACTCACTGGCTGTGTGACTCTGGGGCAAGAGACCGAAGCTGCAGTTTTGCTTTAAAATGGGCCTGACCCCAGGACACGCCTCGCAGCCAGCTCCGAGGGGGCTCCCAGGGCTTGCTGGATGCCTGGTGGAGGCATCCCAGCTACCTACCTGGTGACCTTGGGTAGAGAGACGAGCTTGCCGGCGGTGGTGGCGGCATGGAAGCTGTGGGCCCCCACGGTCTCCATGGCGATGACAGGCACGTCGTCCCAGCCCACCTCCTGCAGCCCCTGGACCACTCCGCACAACAGGCCCCCGCCGCCCACCGACAGCACGATGGCCCCCGGCTTCGCGCTCAGCGTCTCCTTCAGCTCCTTCACAATGGACGCGTGGCCTTTCCTGGATGGGGTGGGCAGGGGGCACGGCGGGTCAGGGCTCCGTTTGCTGGAGTAGGGGAGCCAGGCAGGGGTCTCTGGAGAGGCCAGCAAGGATCTGCACTTGCCCCCATCCCAGCAGCTGGGGGGCCTCGGGACTGGCCCCCCACCCCACCCCCGTTTCCCACTGCCAGCAGCTGCATCTCTTTGCCTAAGGGCTTTCTCGGGCCACCAGAGCTGCTTGCAAATGTGGCCACTGGGTGTGCCGGAGAGTAACGCTCCCTGAGAGTGGCTCTTAACCGATGACTAGGGAGGGCGGCATTTAGATGCCCCGGCAACTCAGCCCTAGGGTGGGGTAACTGAGGCACCTGCTCACACCGGCTCCCAGGGGTACCCAAAGGGATTAAGTTCCGGCTGCCTGCAGCAGTCACCTCTCATCAAAGTGCTCTGCATTCACTTCCCTGTCTCACTTCCCCATCCCAGGAAACCTCAGAGGAGAATCACCTCCTAAACGAACTACTGTCACCAAGATGATCCTGGTCTGGGGAAACATGCCTCAGACCCCTCTGTACCTGTGTGCGCATGCCCACCTCCTGGGCACCCTGTGAGGTTTGTGTGTGCATATGTGCATGCCCGTGTGCATGTGTGTGCACCTGTGCATATACGGTACCTGTGTGCATGTGCCCATGTGTATGTGTGCATGTGTGTACCCGCGTGCCTGTGTACACCCGTGTGCATGCGTGTGCACCCGTGCATATACGGTACCTGTGTGCATGTGCCCATGTGTATGTGTGCATGTGTGTACCCGCGTGCCTGTGTACACCCGTGTGCATGCGTGTGCACCCGTGCATATA